>JAVQJL010039462.1:0-27201 GCA_036024295.1 Nannoperca obscura
CTAGTTTAAAGTCATCTTCATTGAAAAGTACAGTGCTTTTCCTTCAAAAATAAGGACATTTCAATGTGACCCCAAACTTTTGAACGGTAGTGTATATATATATATATATATATATATATCGGAAGAACAACCACGGAGAGAACAGCTTTATTGGCCAATGTAGCACTCACTGAGGGGTGTATTTCTTCAAGTGACTCAATATACCATCAACACTCAGTGGACAGCCACAGTAACAGGCGGCGTAGTTTCCCTTTAACTATGGCACAGGCATTTCATGTTAGACTTAAACACTGACAGTGATGGACTGGTTTTGAGGGGGACTAGTACTGGTATTCAATTACTCAATTACCGATTATAGCCTAACTATTAAGTAACTGAAGACAAAACCTTTTTTTCTACTCCATGTAGGTCATAAACCCTTAAATATAAAATCATGTCATTAGTTGACAGATGTAAACTTTATAGTGCTTTTTATCTGGAAAAAAACGCAGCTCCACCATTCACTTGTATTGTTTACAGGCCAGTCTTGCCCTTTCCAATATGGTGGACACATTAACCTATCGCAGCAATTTTCCGAAGCGGTCAATGCAGCGTCTACATCATATCTCTATGTACAGATCCACCAGCATTAGTGCCCTTCATGCCCTCTGCTCATGTACATGGCCATGACAGATGATTGAGTATTTGTAAGAATATACTATATGCAATGTGTGTAATCAACACAACCAGCTATGGTTGCAAGATATCATCCTAACATGAGATGCCAGGTGTTTGTGTGTGTGAAGTGTAGTGTAGGTCTCTCTGTCTTTTTCCATAAATAACTTTTAAATACCCAGCATCCTCATCTAACATTTCACGACTAACCCTTGAGAGCTTTTACACAGTCAGACGTGAAGCTAATTGCTGACTCTCCGTCATTCTGCGAGTGTGTGTGTGTGTGTGTGTGTGTGTGTGTGTGTGTGTGTGTGTGTCCATCTGGAGGGGTCCTTGGGGTCACAGTAATCTGGCACAGCAATCTCGCTCTGTAATCATCTCAGTGCTCAGCAGGTGGTCCGGCAGAAGGCTGGGGAGAAAAGTTTCTGCACATTTACTCCCAGGCTTGCAGCTAAGGCCATTCTGATATATAGAACGAAGTGCATATACACTGAACATTACACATGTAACGGTGCTTTATATGGTTCCTTGTGAAACCAAACTCAACTTAAACTTACTGTGTGTGAGTGTAAAGAGAGTAAATCAAAAATCTTAACCAGGTATCATGTATATCTAAAGATAGATGAGCAGTTTTCACATCACATTACCGTGACACATTTCCCACGGCTGGTCTACATGTGGAAAGTGCCAAATCTGGCAAAGGGCCAACTCAGCCAGCTCCGGAAATACACCAAGAGGTGCAGGTAAGCAGGGACAACCAGCATCATTATGGCATGTGGCGCAACAGTGTGTCCTCACTACAGAAAACATATAGCTGATTACTTCTGGGACAACAGTGCCTGATTCTGCTATAATGGAAGGTGACAGAGAACAGAGCAGAGACAGTAATGATATATATTCTATCCCAGGTTCTTTTTTTTTTATTTGGCAGTGGAAGGTCTTGGCTCAATAGCATGGCTATTTCAGGAGATCTAGGCCTTATCAAGCCACCACACACAGGGATAATGAACTTGTCCTATGCTGGTACATTATATACATGTCAGTGTGTGTGTGTGTGTGTGTGTGTGTGTGCACTGTTTTAACTCAGGAGAACAGTCTGCATGTTGTTACATAGTGATGAAGGGCGCTTGGTTATCTCTACCTGGCACCCTTATCACATCTGCACATGTGACACCTTTCAATAACCCTCAGTCCCCTCAGTCCCCACCTTTCTCTTTGTAGGGGCTGGAGAGATAAAGAGTGTGTGTCTGTATGTGTGTGTGGGGGAGGGGGGGGGGGGGGGGGGTCGGCTAGTGGGAGAGAAAATTTTGCCTATGAAAAAGAGAAAGGAGAGGAGAGACAGAGAAAGTGATTGGAAGAAAGAGGAAAGTCTTACTGCTTACAGCAGTAACAATGTTACATCTCATTATGTGTCTATGTTTCCTGTTTTATTTTGAAATTCTTATCTGTCCGCTCTGTTCAGTTCCTGCCCTCTTGTTGATTTTCCACACCTGCTCCCCATTACTCACCTGCCCCTGATTCCCTCGCTTGTGACTTCCCTATATATAATCGGTCCCTTTCCTTTGTTGGTTCATTTTCTCTAAGTTTCTCTGTGCGTGTCAGTTTCCCTGGTTTCCTGATGCTACGAAACAGTCACACAGGTCTTATAACCCCTGCCTGTCCGTTATGATCAACTTCATGTTTCCGTTTTAATCTTATTGTAGTTGTGCACACACACAATTTCCCTGTGCAATGAGAAATAATTACTGAAATTTCAGGAGTTGATGATCTGGCTGTTTACCACCTGTCTGATCATCCTACGATAACTTTGTTGTGCTTCCACTGTTCCCAAATCTTAGCAATAACTCTGAGGGTAATGTGTTCCTGGTCTCTAGGAACATTGGTCAAATTTACAAAAAGAAGATCCAAGTTAGAATAAACTGAAAGTATACTTACAGTAAAATCTAAATGCATGGATGTAATGTGGTGGTTTTGCTTCTTAAAGTAAACTAGTAGAGTAAAATAGCATAGGGGCAGAGAGAGAGAGAGAGAGAGAGAGAGAGAGAGAGAGAGAATGTAAGAGCAGAAAGTCGAGGGCTATCAAGAGTGTGAATGGGCAAAGTGTAGAGCAGAGAGGCAGGCCTGTTGGCCAGTCTCCAGTGGGGATAGTGGGTGTCCCTGTGCCAGCTGGCAGCCTGTCTCTCCCATCTGTGGAGCCTAGGAGAGTGTGCAGTAATCTCCTGGAGACAGCGGCTCAGCCCAGGCCAGATTTAAAGGGATATGGCCAGCTGGCCAGGCATGGACAGGTCTGTACCAGGGAGAGAAAGGAAGGGCAGGAGAAGGCCACAAAGAAGGGAGGGGATGATTGAGAGAGCTGTGATGAAGCAGGTCAGGTGTAATGGCGAGGATGATAGGGGAGCTGAGGATTGGTGGTAAGGGAGCAATAAAGAGCACTGATAAGAATGATTATAGTCCAGCTGCAAGCAAATAATGGGCTATGCTGGATGTAATGTCCCTGCCTTTGACTGTGAAAACTACAATGGTCTGTACTGCGGTAATGTGAGAAACATGTACCTGTGTCAATCCTGGCTTATGTAAGCACCGCTCTGTTGCCTTTTCTCACCACTCTGTCACAAAACTAATGAAGCTAATTGAAGAGAGTGCTCTGTGCTTTCTTCATCAAAATAAATAACACAAGATGTAGGCCAAGTAGCTCTGCTTAGCTTTCGGTTTACTCCTCTCTGTGATTGTTGCAGATGGTAATCATAGCCCAGCTGGCCTGTCGGCTGCAGCTTAAGGCCTGCGTTTCAAAATAATATCAATCTTTGAGAGACATTTAATCCAGTATTTAACTTTATTTTGAATGGGGACATTTCCAAAGGAAAAATGTCACTAATCTTCAACTCATTTTAATTGGTTTCAAGAATTTCTTTAAATCCTTTTTGACCTTGTTTTTCTTACTTACACCTTTTTAAAGAAAATTATGATTTTGTGACTGAATACCAAGTGACTTTTTCTTGCTGTGTGGTTGCCAGGTGATGGAAAGAGAATGTTAAAAGGGGAGATGGAGAGGGATTCAAGTTTACAGCTGGGGCCTGACTCCATATGTTAACATGCAAATGCTAAAAGATGCTTTAAACACTCACACAAACACATCTACTTCTTTATCAAAGACAGTAGTTATAAAAGCACATCCTGGCATGCTCATATTTGAAAGATATCTGGGAACAATATCATGTACACATGCATGCACAGGTGTGCTCAACTCACACACACTCACACAGATTCGCACACAAATGAAGAGACACACAGAGACACACATGCCGGCGGCAATCGCAGAAGAATAAGCGAAGCCATGCAAATCCCCAGATGTGCAGGAAGATGAGGAAAAAGGGATTGGGAGGAGAAGTGGAGAGCCTGGAAGGAGGGGAGAGGGGGTCTGACAGAGGGAGGAGGGATGTGTGGTGGGGACGGCTGGGTGTTTACTACTGTTTAAAAGGCAGTGGGTGCTGTGTGCAGATTAATAAACAGGAGGTAATAGCAGAAGGACTCTATATTTATTTTTTATCTTAAATGTTGCTTGTTTGTCGGGCTGGATGAATATTGACTGTGAAATTGGGATCAGGGGCGACACATGCCAGTGCTCGGCCTTATCTCTGGGATGCAGGCAGGCCTGGGGCCGTTATCGCCGTGCCACAGTGGCGTGCCGGCACTCCAGCGCTCTCTAAGCCGCCACATTCCCTTTGTATCTGCCTGGAGAAGCCTGTTTACCTTTCACTGGCTTGATATTCCTATTAGAGCCGCTGACTATTTACTCACTGCCTCCTCCTCCTCTCCCTCCACCGGGCACTGTGCTGTCTCTCATCTCTTTCTTTTTCTGTTTCCCCCACTCTGTTTGGCTATGCCTATCTAGGTCTTTTTTACTGTTTGTCTCCTTACTGTATATCTTTTTGTCCTGCTTCTGCCTCTGACCTTCACCATGACATAAAGTTCTGGATGCAGCTTTGCCTACCAAGAAGTAGATAGCTAAGCACTAGGTGAGTACTTTTACACGGATATTACATACATAATGAGATGGATTGCTTGACACCATGCTCAGTAAGAGACTCACCAGAAAAATTGCAACTTTGTTCACATGTTCAAACACTTACTAAAAGTGTTTGACATTAACATTGGAGTTTGTGCTTCATGTCCCATCTTATACCAGCAGTGAACATCTGTTTTGTTTAACATGACAAAGAAATGTTTCTAGTCTCGACAAAGTAGACCAAGTATTCACACGGTGAATAAAGGCATCAGTCAATCAGTGTTGATCTTTTGTGATTCTTATCACCCTGTATTATCACAAATGAACACAGAAATTATAAAGACAATAAACCCAAGGACAACATGTTGAGTATCATTGTTAGTTTACTTTTGTAGCACACATGGGCTTCATAAGAAATATTAGCAGGACGGTTTATTTGTCACCAGTGTGTAAAGGCCTTAATACTGCTTTCATATATATAGCAAAACGTTATACTGGACAGTTAGATTTAGTAGAAAAGGAAAGCATTTAGTTTTTAAACAAACATACATGAACATTACATCTTAGAGTTAAAAATACCAAAAACTGAGGATATAATGAGAAAGTTGGGTTTGTGACAGGAGCTGCTGCAGCAAACAGGGTTGCCAAGAAGGTATAAACAGAGTAAAAATGTTATAAATAGCCACGTACAGCTGTGTGAATATAATTGGATGTTATTAGTCAGCTGTAGCTGAGCAGTGGATGAATGAGCCACTGATGGTGAAGTATGAATAAAGGAGCTGATACCAATCAGATAATGCAAACACAACTTCAGTACTCTGCCACAAATATCACCATCATCAATACCTTTAATAGTGACAACAATAATAAATATATAATATATCATATCATTCTAAATCACGTTTTTTATTCTCACAAATGTGTTCATCTTTGGGATGCTCTGCTTAGTGCTTTGTGTAACGTACAACAGTTTGAGAACACCTGTTTTAGCGCACTAAGAACTTGGCAAAGCATTTTTACAAACAAGTACAACATCAGGCAATAAAAATGTTAAGAGAAATCATATTACAAACATTTTACCAGTCAAAAGGCACCATATGTGGTGCAAGCCCCAAAGGGATGATTCCCTTAAACAAGTTATTCTCTCTCCAACTACCGTACCTTACTATTACCAGGCAGCTGTGTACACCAGCTTTCAACTGCATCACAACCCGCAGGCAACTAAAACAGAAAGGAACTGGCTTTGTCAGCCAATCAGTCAGTTAAAGCTTTCAGACAAGTTACTGGTACATCAGGGACATAGAAAAATACAACTTTTATGTGTGACATTCAACAGTCTCCTCTCTCTCCTCTCCTCTCCTTTCTCTCCTCACCTCTCATCTCCTCTCCTCTCCTAAGGGAAGGGCACTCAGATTCCTCCAGTGATGACTGCCTCTTCTCTGACTGCAATCTTCATTTTTGTTTTATCTCTCTCCTCCATGCAGGGTACACTGAGGGGCTTTAGGAGCACTGTGCCGCATGCCAAGCCACGAGGTGGGATAAGGAGCAAACAAACATACGGGCAGCGCTTAGTAACCCTGATCAGAGTGTCTGCCAGGGTCCTGATAAGCTCACAGGCAGGAGAGGACAGCGAGAGGTGGAAGAAGTGGGTTGTGGTTGTGGGGATGTAAGGCTGTTGACATTGGAGGGTGCTTTCCCTCTCTCAGCACTAATGGTCATGAATATCATAACAGCCCCAAATAATTATTTTTTAAACAGAGGTCTTAAAGAACAGAGATGGAAATTCAAGTGTCTCTGTCACAATCTCAGAGGAAAGTGCATTTTTAAGGTGTTTCAGACTGAATGATAAGCAAATGGTCGCCTCGCTTTATTTGCACAGATTTGACCATGAAGGTTGTTTTGTCTGTGTTTATTTGCCGCAATAACTGCACATTAGCTGTGGCTAGCTAACAAAATGCACCGACCTGCACCATGTGTTTTGCCTGCGTGTGTTTGTGAGTCATCTCAAATTTGGCTTGATCAGAAAACATATGAAGAATTCTAGTTATTTTACTCTTGTGTCTTTATGCCCATGAAGTGGAAACAATCACAGCCACTGTATGTGTGAATTTTTGCAGATACATCTTCACCTGAGTTTGCTCCACCTGAGTTTGCATCCGTATCAACTCACATATTTGATCACAGCACAGGGAGTAGTGAGCGAGATATAATTTGTTGTTGAGTCTAGGGGAATTAACACTAAGCCTTGCAGCTACGACGGCTCCTTACAGGACCCAACATATCATGAGTGCCATCGGTTGCCGACACCAAAGAAAAGACGCGGGCCTAACCTGCACCCCAGTGAGCTTGACTCATTTCTGTGGTGTTGCCTCCCTTAAGTGAGATGTGGGGCCACTGATGGCTCACAGTTTAGAGTTGGTTTTAGTTCAATCTTGGTAACACATAAACGCAGATAGACACTAAACCAAAATACTTGAGGCACGAAGGTTATTATTCATTTGTCCCTTGCGTCTGTGTTTTATTCCTCCTCTATTGCCATCAGTTTTCTGAATATCTGGTGAATTAAGGCAATTGAGATTTCTTTAGGCACTTTGTCTGAGACACACAAGGTCATGAGGGAGACAGAGCTCTTACAACACTTTTTGCACATACATTAAGGCAGTAGAAAACACAGTGCACACACTATAAAAGAAATAAAACAATCATTCATAAACACAACATCTTTGGTTTCTATAAGTGTGCCACTATGTACTATCTGGTGAATTAAAAGTAACATGAAGTTACAGATTATGGTTAGGTTTTGATCAGCCGAGTGTTACAAAATGATGGTGTCGATGCAAGAGTTTGGTGATAAGCTTGCTTTGCCAGATTCCAATGTATAATTTAAACCACAAACCATATTTTAACTTTATACTGCACTACATTGTATGTTTCAAGTTATGTTTGCTCCACATTATGTTTTTTTAGATATGAAATGACCAGGTGAAACGAGCTGATATAGTCCTTCCTCTGTTTACCTGAATGTAACCTCAATGCAGTATGATTACTCTATATACACCCTTTTGCCCCAGAGTGATTAACATCATGTCATGTACCCCTCTGGGATATTATAGGATATGTTTATGTTTTATGCTTTGGGTCCTCCATGACCCAAACGTGTATTTTCATCTCACTGTCTAACTACCTGAACATCTGCCTGTCTTTTGATGGTTGGTCAATCCATCTGTGTGCTGATTAGTACACATCTGTCTGTCTATCCATCTGCCAGCTTTTGGAGCCAGCGTGTGGAGCACATGAGCTTCATTCCTGTCCTGTTGTACAGCAGTGGAGAGAGAGGACAGAGAATGATGAAGAGAGTGAGGAAAAAAGTAAGTAAAAAGCATGAGAAGATACATGAAAGTGTGTTTAATAGACAATAGAATAGAAGAGGACAAACTGCTAAACTGCCAGCACATGTACACACACACACATCCGCATACATACATACATACATACATACATACATACATACATACATACATACGTACATACATACATATGTGGCCTGACATTTTAGCTAGCTGTTATCCAAAAAATATGGATTCTGACAGGCATTGATAAAATATAATTAGCAAATAATTACCATTTTCACTAATGAAATCCAATCTGGATTCTTTAAGTATTAATTTATGACGTTTTTATGAGGTGACTGTCAGTAACAGGTGATCTCTATGGGACACTAATGCATTACTGAGTAGCATCTTACAATAATGTGATTACTATTTCTGAAACAAATAGTATAAAGCATTACATTTTGAAATTCAGTAATAATAGCCCACAGTTACTTAACCCAGTACTACAGTGTTTTTTTATTTTAGAAGGCTGGCTTGTTTGTTGCCTTCTAATAGCTCCAAAGTTGTCTTATTTACATGTTGTGTCTACGCTGGCTAGCTTTTGTTCAAACCCTGCAGCTTCACCTTGAGGACAAGGATTGGAGAAGGGCTGCCTGCTGTCACCAGGGCTAAGCTAGCTGTGGATGGTCAGTAAATGACACCCAAACCACAGGTTGTTTGCTTGTTAAACCACAATGCTGAAAGGTGCTGTGAGGCTGTACTCAGCAAAGTTTTAAGCTAAATGCTAGCATGCTGACAATGACAATGCTAAAATGCTGGTCATAAAGCAAAGTGTTGGACAAATAAAAAAATTGACTAAATGAAAAGGTAAGGGATCAACAAAGTGATAATGAATTCTTAATTGCATGGCAATCCATATAATAGCCTTTGAAAAATGTCCCTTAAAACCACAAAATGTGAACAACATGGTGATGCCAAGACCATGGATATCTGTACAAAATGTCATGGCAATCCATCCAACAAATAAAGTAGATAGAGTAATGTAATGACATTTTCAATTATTAAATAGTTAGTAATTGATCCAATGTTGCAGATGAGTTCCCCAAAAGCAAATGTAGAATCCTGTGGTTGTATCTCATTGTTTTACCATGTATCCACCATACGCAGACAACAACCATATGGCTCCCAAGAAGAATAAACAAAGCATAGAAAGAATTTGCAAATACTATTTGACCTAGGTCTGTTTACAAATCAGTGAACCTTAACTGGTGGTGTCAGCCCATGCTCACTTCCAGCCTATCCATTTCAATACTGAGACAATAACAACATTATGAAGCTCAATAGCTCATATTCCTATGTGGCAATAATATCTAGATTCCTCCTCCTCTCGGTGCAAATCAATGGAGTGAGATGGCCTTTGGCTTCATTTTTCATCTTTAATATTGATTGCTGTTCTACTTCGGAGTGCACTGTCAGTCCAATTACGGAGAATTTAATTGATTTTTCTTCACAAGCTGGGTTAGATTGGATTGGTTTATGCAAAGCAGATCAAACAGAAGTACTCCCTGGACTCCCCTCTATGTGTAAAATACAGCTCTAATGAGCAGGAGCTCCCTGACACTTTCTACACCCCATTCTCCCCCTGTTTCTGTCTCTCAGCACAAAGTGATACACATGTGAGCACACACACACGCACACACACACACACACACACACACACACACACACACACACATATTTCAATGTAACAACAGCAGGAGTAATTATGGTAAGAAACCATTTAGATGATTCCAACAATGTTACAGGAATAGTTATCTTCAGTATCCTTTAATTGCTAAGAATTATTGTGTTCAATAGAGTAAATGGCTCCAAACCATCCACTATTGTATTTCCCCCCAGAGAGAGTTGAAACTTAGGCAAAGAGTTGATAATTCATACAATTATATGTAATGAATAAAGCAGGTGTCTCTTCATTTAAAAATTCCACAATGTCCTTTACAAGAAGCCTCCTCTCATGAAATATACATGACCCTGAACACAATATGTCAGACAGCCAGACAAGGCTAATTAGCTGCAGGTAAATTCTGAAGGGCTCGCTCTCTCTTTTTTTTTCTCAGGCAAACACACACACACACACACACACACACACACACACACCTTGGTCAAAGAGCTTGGTTCTTCTGCTCCAACTGCCACTTTCTCACAGGGTTTGGGAGTGTGACTTCACCACATTTTAGTTTTGTCATTAAACTCAGTTTTGTACTAAACTGCCACAAACCTCCACCTAAACAAGAAATATGTTCTCATATTTATGAAGACTCAATATTTGACCAATGGAGTGTCATAATGGAGTTTCAATTGTTTAAAGAATTTTCTTGAAATGTGTGGTCCCAAAAGCTTGGTTTTAAACATAAAAAAGCAGGTGGATCTAGTTTCATATTTAACAGACAGATAATAGTGGTATCAATCATCCCATCTAGCTATCCACAAGAATGCATATTTATAAGAAGCATAGTTTTGAAAATGTTTTGAACTATGGCTTTAAATGCTGAGTGAGATGCTACAAATACTAATGCTAATATTAGTGTGTTATAGTCACAATGGGAGACTCCTACAGTGGCCAACACTGTACACCTCACTTAATATCCCATTTAATTATTATTTGCTGGAGGGCAGCAGGCTAATGTTTAATGTATAAGTCTTTTTGCATGTGTTAGTGTGTCTGTTTGGTTGTCATAGAGCATTGGAAACGTGTTGTGTTATAGCAGTCTATCGCTTGTCTCCTCACTTAAATCTCTACTTTCACATTCCTGGAGGCTTGTATTGGAGCTAACACCCCTCCTCTTTGCACCTTTGCACAGCCTGCAAGTGTGTGACTGTGTGTGTGTTTGTGTGTGTGTGTGTGAGGGTGAGAATGAGACAGAGATGGTGCTGTCTTCTATGTCTCTGGGTGCCCCCTTGCTGAGCTGTCATCACTCCCTGGCACTGGGTACACAGCACAGCTGCAGGGGAACCACTCTGCAGGGAACCTTCGTTTCCATCTGTCTCCAATTCACAGTGACACCTATTTAAAGCAGCACAGCGGCTGTGCATGCCACGAGCCACAAGAGAGGGGAGAAGCTGGTTTTATGGGGGTCAAGAGAGGTGGGCATCAATAGATGTCTAAGTTTAGGGCAGTAGGATAATGGTGTTATATTTGACAGAGGCATAACAAACCTGTCATATATGACTTAATCATATTAATACGTTAGTTCAATTCAACATATTGCATGTTTCATTTTATTCATGATGTTATCAGTTTGTCATCAAGTGTCAGATTTCTTTTTCCAAAGGCATAAAGGAAAGCTGACAAAAGAAAAACAACCCAAACACAGTAGGTTAATACTTTTCTGCAGTCAAGCAACATAGTCTAGTAACATTAATATTAAGATTTAAAAACACACACACATGCACAATATTAAACATTATCGTTGTCTTTGTCAGATGATCTACCAGTGCATCAGTGCATACACTATATAGATGGACATTTTCTGATTTTATACCCCCCCCAAAAATAGCACTGTTAATAGCTCATTTTGATTCTTTTTCAATAGACCGTATCAGTCCATACCAGTTTAATAGCACTGTGAGCATACTGTATATCAGCATCTGCGTGTGTGTGCATACATGGTTATGTGTGTCTGTTTGTGCATGTGTGTATCCACTGTGTATTCCTGAACTTGTGTCTGTGTTAGTATGAGAACGGGCTTAATTTAGCAGGTGTGCTTTGACAGTTCTTGAATGAGTGCCAAGTCTGCTGTACGACGGATAAGAGAGAGGAGGCGCTCAACGTGCATCTGCGTAGAGCTCGACTGTAACAGATGGGGACGGTTTAACTTATAGAGTTCTGTTAAGATCTGGAGGTTTCTCTGACGCTGCCTGCGCCAAACAGGTGTGTTTTCTTAAAAACACCACAGAGAGAGAGGGTGAACAAGCCTCGACTGACTTATTTGTCTGGTAGTGGCATTTCTACAAAAAGAAGGAGGTTGCCAGTGTATTCTTTTCCCTCTTTATGTGGGTTCAAATGCGTTGCAGTTACTCCTTTTGGAAGAGACCCTGCCTCCCGTCTCACTGTGTGCAAATGGAAACAAATACAAACACAAGTCACATCCATATTCATTGGTGAAGTCTCCCATGAACTGTTGTTTATGCTAACAAAAAAGGCAGTTAAATAAGGCTTTAATATAAAAAGTTTTGAAAACTTCAGTTCCCAATTTGTCACTCAAACTGTGAGTTATATGGACTGCAACATTGTTACATTCTGCACCATCCAAACAGAGACATTTCAAAGAGCTTCATGTGTGGAAACTCTCTTCAAATAGTCTTTTTCTAGTGTGCAAGATAATAGTTCCAAATGTTTCTGAGATTTGGTTTGTTTAGGTAATAGCTTTTGTGTAAATATGTGTCAGTTTTCGACTGTTATAAAAGGTTCACAATTATAGAAGGCAATGTTAGTTTCAAGTTTCAAGCTATAGTTGTGTTTTCCACAGACTGTAAATGTGTGCAGTCACTGAAAATGTGAAAGCATCACTTCAGCTGTCTTAGAAGGAAAGCCTTTCACAACCATGTTTGAGTATGTGTTGACTCAAAGTGCAATGAGGACGGCTGTGGAGTTGAAAAGTTCAGCCGGTGGTGGCCAGGTGTCTCACAGGCGGACAAGACGCTTCACCATATGGCTGCTTCTTGCCACCAGACGCCAGCCATCCCGACCACTGACTTTCCCATGCTTTACTTCTAAACTGTCCAAACCCTGACCAACATGCTGAAAGACCTCTGTATGTGTTTACATTCATAAAGGAGAGGAACCTGTTCCATCAATGTTTGTTCAGAATTGTACTGGTGTGATATTAAGACAACAATTAAGCCAGCTAGAAAACAAGAAAGACCGATTTGATGCATTTTCTCTGGATTTTTGATATACCAACAAAGTTGCAGATTATTTTGCTTCTCTCCTGCATGCTGATTGGAGTTTTAAAGAAGTAATGAAGTCCTGGTGTGTCTTCCTGCTGGGTTTGTATTTGGCGAGGGGTGCCTGTATGTCGCTGATAGAGGGATCTCTCTGACACGGCTGCTCTGGCCCACCGCATCTGGGAGCCAGTAGCGGCAGCCGCTGGGGGGAGATAAGGCAAGGCTAGCCACTCGCCTGTAACACACGTTTTGCCCCCCTCTGCCCTGTTCTCCTCTCCTCCCCTGCTCCTCTCTCCACCCCTCCTCCCTCCCGTCATCCCCCTGACCTTATCTCAGGGGAGAGGGGAGAAGGCACCACTGGGTTGCAACTGTGATAGCACCTGCCAGAACCAGAGCTGGCCTCTGGTGATTATGGGGGAATCATTATCTCTCTCTCCCCAAAAACTCATTTTATACCTGCCAACATCTGAGGGGAGGGGGGCAAAGTAGCAAAGGCTTCTATAACAGGTAACACAGAGAAGAAGTGTGTGTGTGTGTGTGTGTGTGTGTGTGTCAGGAGGGTAGTTTGGGGTACATACTGTAGGCAAAAATACTTGCAAAACATATAACCTTTTTGCCATGTGGGATTTGAATTTGATATAAATGTGATGAGATAAAGATTATATGTGATGATGGCTGCTCATCTGTTTCCATCCATTTACTGAACTATGCTTATCTACATATAACCTCCCATATGCGCAAAATGATGATGGGTTATTGAGGAGTTACATCACCTTCATAAACTAGACTCCTACGTTTTTTTAGTGAAGGTTAACTACCTCTCATCAGATTGGATGTTGCTGGAGAAAATAAATGATGCCATGTTGGATATAAGTGAAAGAATTTTTTTTGCTTTTAGTTTATTTGGAGCTTAGTATGCTTTCAGTCACTTCCTGCCCAAATCTGTAGCTTTTACTCACCGTTCTTTGCTCGTTTTAATTAGTTTAGTTATGCCTCAATGCTCTTTTCTTTTTTTTTCTCTTTCCACATTTATTCCAATTTCAAATTTCGTTTACAATTTTATTTATATAGTGCCAAATCATAACAGAAATAATCTCTGGGCACTTTTCATATAGAGCAAGTCTAGACTGTACTCTATATAAAATTATCTAATCAGTTTAAAACTGTAAAGATAAATCCCTCTTGGTTCACATCATCAAAGCAAGTGAAGTTAAAACTTTCTGTTCTCTGTCAGTGTGCCCTTGATGTTTTTTGTTTTTTACCGCTATTCTGACTAACACTATTATCTGCTCGTGTATCTTGTTGTATGTCCCCAAAATATGTGATGAACATCAACTCTCCACCTGCCCTACCACCTGTTATGTTCTCATGGCAGTTCATATCCAGGAATAAGCCTTCTGTAGTTACTTCCACTTAAGAGTCCATGCCAACATTTTAACAGTTATTCTGGGAATTCAAATCCTAAATATAATGTTATCTGCACTTTGATTTTACTGCCATTCTATTGCCCTTTAATATAATATGAGTGTTTTCTGCATGGACAATCTCATTGGTTTAGCTCATTGGTTTAAAAAATACCTAAATTCCATGTGTTGTTTACAGTGTGGGTTTATAGAGAAATCTGTTCTCTCTCTTTCTCTCTCTCTCTCTTTTTTACCTCCCACGCCCAAAGACAGAACATGAGTTTCTCTCACTTCCTCTCTGCTGATGACCATATGTGTGTTGGTTTCAGCCAGGCACTGTGCACATCTGTGTGCTCACATCCCCTCTCACTTCTGCCCGGTGGTGGTGGTGTGTGTGTGTGTGTGTGTGTGTGTGTAAGGCAGTGAGGAGTGAGCAGTGCCCTCATACGCACAGGCCACTCTGTTTGGGTTAGGGGTTAATGAGTCCTGGGGGGTCAGAGGTCAAGGAGGTGATGGTTACAGTGTTGCTAGAGTTTCACATGAGAGCCCCTTTCAGCTGTCCGAGCTTTGTGAAGTTTACTTTGGCAGTTTTTATTCATTCTAAATGTGAGACAGCAATGTTTCAGCACATTTTTTTTCCAAAACAGGCCTTGCCTTCCGTTCCTTTACTGTGACTGCTTACTGTCACCCACATGGTGTAGAGTAGTGGGGGATGAATGGAAGTCCAAGTGCCAAGTCATATTTAAATGTTGAAATTACATGATCCTTGATTAAACAGACCACACAAATTCCTAAGTGGTCACCATCTATGAAGCATACAAACACCAAAGTAACATTACAGAATTACCTCTTTTATATATTTCTTTTTTTTCCAGTGTGGCAAGAGATATTTCATAGAAACAGCTACATTTCACATCTAATCATATGTTATAGCTGATGAGAAACTCGATTTATTATTATAATTATGACACTGATGTTTGTGTCTTCATGTCAAAGGAACTAGCATGGCCCCAAATTCTTGTACATTTAATTGGAAAAACATCTGTTTGTTTATTGGGAATGCAAGTAAGTAGAAGTAAGTTGGTAAGTAGTTGGTAAGACGAGCTGTCCACATCTTGGAACAAAACACTTTGACTTTCTGGTGAAATGGTCATGAGGAATTATGTTTGAATGAATGAGCCAAAAAAAAGTAATTTTCAATTTTGTGATTTTTTGACATTGACTTTATTCACTAATAGTGTGAATAATGAACGGACGCTTTTGGCTTTTGAATTTATTTTTGCATAGACTGTAGGCTGAAAGGTTGAGTCCCACAGCTCTCATCATTCACACCCTATAAAACGATAGGTAGCTGTTTCCAATAAACAAGCTTCAGCAAGATATCTGTCCAACACAAAATGACTGAGAGCCAAAGCAGCTGTTGACAAAAGTCAAACCTCTAATAAGATAACAACCCAGACATGTTTCTTTGTAGTTGGTGGACCAATCCAGGGCTAAAGAACCAGTGAATGGATGTATGGATGTATAATAAGAACTGGAGACCGGAACCAAACATGCCGCCTCTTCATTCCAATGAGAATTGTTTGCTTCCAGGTGTACTTCCGGGTTATGCAGCACGCTGAATATGCGCAGTGGTGATTCCCCCTACTGGCCCATAGATTTTACATTGTGATGATGTCACATATTTTTAATCACTTTTCTCGGCTAGAGGAAAGTTTTAAAAATATTTAACCTTCTGGATTAAATATTCATAATAGAAATAGTCATAATGTACATTGTTTGCAGTTGGAGGTGTCCTGTCAACAGTTTTATAGACGTCTTTTTTACAATGGGGGAAATGCTTTTTGGGCCGCAGGAGATTTTTCTGCTGCAATACCACGAGTGGCCACTGGAAGAAATTGGAAGCAAGGGTGAGCGACGGCACCTTGTCCAGTTCTTATAATACATCGGTGGAAACAGTGTTTTTTTTTCAATCCCCTCTCTGCCAGCTTCCAGGATGAGGGGAATCAAGGGGGAAACTCAAATTTCTCCTTTAAACATTCAACTTTAGTGCACACAGTTCAATGCAAGGGTATCTCTAGAAAAACGTTAATATACAGGTTAATGTAATGTAATGTAATGTTATAATGAGATGTATAGTATATGAGGAGTATACATCGAAAAAAGATGTGGATGATGGAATTCAATTTAAAACATTGGGGATCCAGTTATCCTAACAGTAAAGGTTAATTTTCAGATCAGCATTTCTACCAAAATCAGTTAATTCCCATGGAATTGCTGTGATTGGCTTTCGTGTGCAGCTTTGGCATGCATTAATCATTTATTATCATCATTCATTAACATTTAACCACAATACCCCCATGGCTGTACTTCCTGTTGCACTTTACTGTGAACTATCACAAAAAATACCAAAGACAGAAGATTAACAACATAAAGATGTGTGCTGGCATAAATTCATGACAACATGTTAGAAAAAGCCTAAAATTGTAGCAATTAGTTTGACATTAGGAAAGAAAAGTTACACTCACACACAAAATCTACGGATGAGCAGATGGATGCACAAGAAGAATGAGTTTTTGAATATGGCACAACAGAAAATGTCATTATGGCCACTTAGCAAGGTGCACAGAAACAAAGGATCCTGGAAAGGAGGGAAGGGCGGTAACTTAACTCAACAGAACAGAACTTAACAGAACAGATGATGCAAGGAGGGAGGGAGTGGCTGCTGGCCACAGACACAGCTGGTTCCTGACAGAGGAAGCCCAGACGGAGGCCCAGGTCCTGTTGCCTGCTGCTGTCTGCTACTATCACTGCAGCTAGCACTGCTGCCTGGCCTCCCCGGGGGCTGCAGCCCTGCAACACACAGAAACACACACAAACTGTAACATACTAACACACACTTCTCTTTTTAGCTGCAGTGGCAGGCAGGGCAGGGGGAGGAGGGTTCATGTGAGAGCACAGCCCCTCAGTCAGAGCCACGAGACAAACTGACCTGCCACTGACATACACACACTCTCACACACACTCTGCCGAAAGGGAACAAACAGAGATCGAGAGAACCAGATGAACAGAAAAGAAGAAGGAAAGGTAGATATACACACAAGATGTGCCAAGTACGTCTAAAGGGGACAGCTGAAGACTGAAGAAGAGACTGAAGACAGACTTTTAGTTGGGTATTAACATACTATCATGCATGTTTCTAATCCAAAGTTGTATGCAGACATGCAGCAAAGAAATAATACCAGAGGATTCCAGGAATAATACGCAGAGGATTAAAGTCTTTTATGAGGAGGTAAAGGGAAGAAGAGGAACCAACCTCTGGCTGTTTCTCATTTTTGTCTGTTCGGAGCTTCAACTGCAACTAAGTCCTTGTCCTTGCATGGCAGTTCAGTGGGTCATACAATGATGACTGGGGCCTCAAAGACAAACTGGCTGAATATTATGAGGAAAAACGTCCAAAGCTTCAAGGACATGTGAAGGAGAATGTCAAGCAGGAAAGCCGTGTAACATTTTGGAGCTCATAGAGATTTTTAGAGTTGATTGCCGTGTATCTGTCTTTGCTACACTGCTTGGACCTGCCAGTGTGCATACAGTGCTTTACACTAACAGTGTGTCACCAACCTTCGAAGCGCCTCACTTCACAAAGAAATTGGAAAGTTGAGCTGGTGATTCGAAGGTCCAAACATGTCTGCCGAAGTTCATTTGGAGCGGCAGAAGAAAGCCAACCTGAGAGCTGGGACTTCCTCTGCTCCACGTGTCCCCACAGTGACACTGATCAGCCACAGAGAGCTATGGGATGAACACACTGCCCACCGACTGCAGCCTGGAAGCCTGGCAACCAGCAGGCACTTCAGATGTAGTGAAGGTAGGAGCTTGTAATCTTAAAGGACCTGTTTTATGAAATCTTTTGTCAGTGTGTTACCGCGATGAGTGATGGAGGGTCCCGCAGCTGTCAGGTCTGCTCATTAAGTTGGAGTGATTGACAGATAATCAGTTTGTGTTGACTTAGTGCCGCATGCTTTAAGTGAAGTCTTAGTGCACAATGTGAGGTTTCTTCATCTTGCTAGTAGACCTGCTATATGAAGCCGGGGTTTCAAGGTTAGAATGACATCAAACCATCTAAATTACATTTCTTCTCCAGAGTGATTAAAATGATTACATAGTTTGTGTTTGTTTTCCAGTGCATATAGCCATTTACTGCATTTTTGGGCCTTTTATCTAAGACAAAATCACTTTAGAGATCAAACTGAATCATTAAACAGAATTAAATTGGCCACCAATTGCAATTATTCTCAACAGCATTATTTTCGTGTAGTATGGTCTCCATATAGGCTGTCAAGCACAAACAGACTTGTCATTATTGTTAACAAGCCCAGTGGAGCTGATTTGTCCCGTGGCACTGGAAAGGAAAGGGAAATAGGTTTTTAGAGCATTGGGTGGGTGGGGGGTGTCTTCCTCTGGGCTTCCCCATACAGCTGCAGGGAACAGAACTAGATTCTGAAGTTTCACTGTTCAGCTTCGCTGACTTCATAATACACATGAAGGTCATGACACATCGCAGGTGATTGATTGAGGGAAAAGTTTAAGGGAGAATTTTGCAGACAGATGAGTGATACTTGAAAGACATCAAGGAAAAAAAAGGAAGAGAAGAAAAAAATGTAATTGATTCTTAAAGCACTGAAAACACTGAAGTAGTGCCTTTAGGTAAAAATGAAATCCTTCACTTAAATCAGTAAAGGGTTTGAGGAGAGAGCGATGCATTAAGAATTAGACATTAAAGGCCCAATTTTATAGACTCTAAATATGTAGAAACTGTAAGCCAGAGCAACGACTAATACCCAACGGAGTGAATTACCTGCAGCGCCTGCCGTCTCTTGGCAGTAATGAGCTTTGTGAACATCGCAGCGATAAGGCCTCTATAATTAGGCTTGGTCATAAGCATCCCCCCTGTAATTCTGTGATAAAAACCCAGTAGAACTCTGGTGTCGGTGCTCGAACCTATTCATCTCTCTCTCTCTCTCTCTCTCTCTGTCACACACACACACACACACACACATATGCTGATGAAATCAAAATGTGTCAATGTGAACTGTAAACACAGCTCTTTGTCTAAAGTAGTTCACCTAATTTAACTGTATGTGTGTGTGTGTGTGTGTGTGTGTGTTTGTTGGTGTATAGTCCAGCGATATGTTCACACTGTATGGAAAAGCAGAAGCAATGTGTGTGTTTGTGCGTGTGTGTGTGTGTGTTTGTGTGTGAGGTGTTGTGAGCTGCAGCATAGGCTTCCTGTGAGGGAGCAGATGTCGCAGAGCTCAGGCACAGCTGCGACGGGCGATAACCGCGGTGGCAAGAATATGTCGGCACGCTGGCTCTTCTCCCTGGGTCTTATCAGCCGCACACAGCATACAGACACACACACACACACACACACACACACACACACACACACACAAACACATACATACACACAGTCATATAGACACTCCACAATAAGGAACTGCCACCCAGCACTAGCACACCCTCACAGCAAGCCCAGATAGAGGGAGGAAGGCAATGAGAGAGATGGAGAGAGGAAAAAAAGGAGGAAGAACTAAATCAAGGGACTTTGAGGGAAAAGGTGCAGTGAATCCCTAACAAAGCCTTGGCTCATGTCTGCTGTATCATAGACTTTATAATTTTGTGCCAGTCCTAATCCTCTATAGCTATGAATAGGCTATACTTTACAGTTTTCTCTCACAAAAAGAGATAACTTTCATATAACTACAAAAGTACATAACCTTGTAGCGTTCCCTATCTTGATGTCACTTTGTGATATATCATCGATATTGTTTTCCCGAAGGTCACCAAAGACCAAAGATACCAATTTCATGTAAAATGGAATGAAAGAAATTAAATCAACATTATTTTGACAGCAGTACCCTTTTCACCTGTTCCTTCTTTTGCCAAAGTTCAAGCTCATTACAACCTCACAAAACTGAAAAATCTGTATTTTGTAAATTTAAGGTTTGAATACCAATCAAAAATATATTTTTTTTTATTCGGTGGAAGATTTAATCTTTTTCCCCCTTTCTACACAAGTGGTTTGTCTTACAGTTTGGCCCTGTCACCATATCTCAGCAGGTAAACTGATAAACAATGTTTTGACAATCAGAATGATTTTCAGAATTATCAGAATTTGATTTTTTGCAATAACATTTTACAACCTTATTGTACATGTGAAAATCTATCACACTGATGCATTGCTTATTGATGACATCGGGCACAGATACAAGCAAACGAATGTGGCACAGATCATCAGAAATGTGGGAAAAGATCGATTTTGATTGTGATGCAAGAAGAGGAAGAAAAACTGAGTAAATAAGGAATGGAAAGTGAGGGGCATGTGTGGGAGGACAGGCAAGGTGGTGATGAGGTGTGTGTGTGTGTGTGTGTGTGAGAGAGAGAGAGAGAAGGAGGGAGGGAGAGAGAGAATCTACCCTCTCTGTTTCCTCAGCACCAGTTTTGTGGTTTCTATGAGGAACAGATGTTCACAACTTGATACAGTGCCTCATCCCCCTCTACTCACTATCTCCCGTGCCAGCACCACCAACTGTCTGCATAAACATGCACTCACACACACAAGCGCACACACATTTTTGTCTCTTGGGAAAGACAGTCATACATCGCAGTGACTTTGTCATATGAACGTATGAGGGCCTATTCACCTGCATACTGAGGACTTTTTACTGTCCGCTTTCCTCTGCGCTCAAGCTGCATATCCTGTTCTTGAGTCAACACTTGATATAATCAGGTGTCACTTCCTCCTTTGTCAGTTTGCACTTCTGTTGGTCAGCTGTAACCCTGCGCTCAGTGCTCTTACTCAGCCTGGCCAAAGGAAACATGCACTTAATGTACCTGTGTGCATGTAGAAGTCTACACACTCGCACACAAGGCTCTTAAAATCCTCCCGCAGATAAACATTCCATTCAATTCAATTCAAATGTATTTATAGAGCACATTTAAAAACAACAACAGTTGACCACAGTGCTGTACACAACAAATGGAATAAATACAAGTAATCAGAAGCACAGAGTAAAAAATCCAATAAATAATAACAGTAAGGACAGTGGAAACGCAGTCACGCTGTTGTTGTGACAGCGTGATCACGTAATGTTGAGAAATATCTCAAACATAACGTAAGTGTGACATACTTTTCGCTTCCTATTTCCAGATTAGTTATTGGTAGTAGGACTATGAATGCCTATAGAGGAATTTAGGTAAATGTTCTATGTTCTACTTCATCTCTCAGGAGATAAGAGATTGGCCAATACATGAGGCAATGTTTTGCATGGCTCAGAAATTAAAGCCCATGATCACATTAAGAATTTATGACTTGATAAGAAAAAATCTGAAAAATACATGGAATATTAAAATAGTCAGGTATATTGATGTAGCTACATGCCACTGCCAGGCATGCATTGTGTAGTGCTCTTATAAGAGTTGGTCTGCAGCAGAAACAACCCTGGAAGTCAAGTATTTCAAAGGACATTATTCTTTCCAAAGAGCATGGATTGAATTTTAAATTCCCATCGTGTCTGGATGATTCAACAACACTTTGCAGCTCGATTGCAAACAAAATGTCAGGGGGTCTATGGGTGCAATTTGTAAAAGCAGCATTCCAGCGTACGTGCTTGAGTGGGTGGGTCAATGATCCGTTACACCACGTCGTAATACAGAAAGACTCTCTGTCTCATCCTCTTTCATGACATTACGGAGCAGCTTGAGCACACATCAAATATGTTAAAATACAAAGCGAGAGAACACGATCTTCTTAAGCATGCTTTAAGAGAAAATAGTGTTTAAATTCCAAAACCTATACGATGCATGTGTGTAAATAACACATTTATCAACACAAACCCAAACATTTCTATCAATGTTTCAATCAGTATAACACAACTCATTTAGTTTTTTTATGCTGTTTTGATCAAGTGAGATGTACTCTTTCCCCTTTCAGAACCTATACTGGTGACTTTAATGGCAACTAACATAAGAGTGTGGTCTGTTGAAGGTGCATAAAGAGAGGAGAGGAGAGAAGAGCACAGGAACACAATGGGTCTAGCGTTCCTTTCAGTCGGCTCAGGGCCTTATCTCATTTCAACACACTAGCCTGTGACTGCCACTATAGGAAAGGATTTACAATGTGTGAGGGGAGGAAATGCTGCAAACTTCTCTCTTTCTCTCTTGCTCTGACACACACACACACACACGCACACACATATATATACATACACAGAAAAATAATCATTTCCATACTAGCACAATGACCAAACGTGGTGCTTATATCTCAGTGAGGGTTCCACCATCCAGGAGATGCTGTCCAGAGCATGGTGGAGGGGGGTGTTTGTGAGGTGACGGAGAGATAGAGGATTGAAAGAAAGAGGAGATAAAGCTGTTTTTGTCATTAATGCCATCAAAGGCACGTCCAGGCTCAGTATTATGGCACAGAGAGTTCATTCCCACCTTGTGTGTGTTTCATTGTGCAGTTTATCAGACCGGCCACATGGAGTGTCAGAGCTAACCCAGTGACCGTTCAACAAAAGGCCAAATTAAGAGGAGTGAGAGGCTGTCGTACAGGGAGGCTGACAGGTTGACAGACGCCGTTCCCGAGGAGAATAGCATCCTGTCAATCTTGGAGCTGTCACCTTGACAGGAATCCTTTCTTTGGATGCAACCCCCATTGCCAACCTTACACTGTCACTCAAGGCCACACACACACACACACACACCACACCTCTTCCCTTTTCAATATTCTGCACAGGGAACAAATAAGACATCTACTGTACCATACTAAGGAGACACACACACACACACACACACACACACACCCACACACAATGATGCATGTGTACAGAGCCACCTAGGGCCGTTACTCTGAGAAAGAGAAAGAAACATATTGAGTGTGAGTTTCATAAACACTCCATCCATCTCCTTGACAACCGTACTTCCACCATGGTACAATACACAAGCTGCCTCTGACAGACCCAGCTTGTAATGCATCAGTTTATGTGTGTGATGTTGGTGTATTTCACTCTGTATGTATGTGTGTGTGTGTGTGTGTGTGTCTGACTATGTTTCCAGCAGCAGCTTTACAGTAAATCGGTATTAGGTTACCTGGAGTTATTCCTTCTCACGGGCCGTGCGGGATACTCTTACGTTCCAATCAAAGAGCACTGGGGCTTCCCCCTGCACACTCGTTCACATTATTTAATCAGCACTGGAGCGTTTTTCAAAAGTCCTCCTGGCTCCATATGAAGGCAGCGTTTGTGTTCGAGGCTGGCGAGGCTGGTGGGACTGGAGTTAGGGCAGAGCAGCTGCCTGTGTGTACTTTACAAGTTGGTTCTGTTTGTTCTATAGACACAGGAGGGGTCAGGAGGGTGTCAGCTTTGTCTTCTGTCCCCCTCCATGGCTATGCGTGTGCGTGGGCGTGCAAGTGTCCGCCAGAGGGAGAGAGAGGGCAGGTGGGGCAAAGGGACTGACCAGTGTGGACAGGTGGAGGATTCTCACTACAGAGGGACCAGATATACCTGCCTTTTTCTATATCTGTCTCTTTATATTTGTTTTTTTATTGGTAGTGGCATTAATAAATATTACTCTAAATGCACCAAAGTCAGCCAAAAGTTTATTTATTATTTGCAGCAGCTGAAATAATTAATTTGTTACTGAAGTAGTTGATTAACAGAAAATTATTGTGCAACAATTTAAATGATTAATTAATTGTTTACATCTTTAATAAAGAACACATGTCAACACAGTCAGAGGTTCCAACCTTTTGAAAGTGTGGAATTGATGCTTTTTTCTGTTAATTGATTATCTTTCAGTTTTGGATTGTTGGTCAGGCAAACTAAGCAATCTGAAGACGTCCCCTCGCCTCTGCAAACTGGAAACTTGTGATGGGCGTCTTTCATTTTTTCCCCTAACATTTTATAGACTAAATGATTCAATTAATCCCAAAAATAATTGACAGATCAGTATCAATAAATAAAATATTTCCAGACATGGTCCTTGGATTGATGTCACCTTAAACAGAATAAAAAGTTGAAATGGTCAATTAAAGGATTATTTTATTATTATATGTATATAGATATTTATATAAATATGCTGCAACAATTAAGAGTATATAGATATAGATGTAGGTACTAACATGCTGCTGAAAATTAGCCTTTGCATTAGCTAACTCTGGCACATTTACAGTGATGCTGATCAATGTACCTGGAAATTAATAAATAAATAAATCAGTCCACCCACCTGACAACACTTATGACAACACCTGATGCCACAAAGAAAACTTTATACATTTTACAAGCTATGTAGAATTTATTCAGACCGACATTCCTTTGCATTTATTCAGCTCTCAGGAAGCTGTTCTTGTACGTTTTTTTGTTTATCTCAAGTGCTAAATAAAGTAAATAATGTCTGCATTCTTCTGGACTCAATTGTGTTTTCCATATTGTTCTCGTCGTCCTGGTATGAGGAAACAGCGGCCCCCACGGGCAGACAGCGGGACATTTAAACAGTTGTATTTCACTCATTTTCACTCATTGCTTTTTGATTTGACTGTTTTGATAGCTGAAATTTAAAATATGCTTCAGGCTACACTTTGCAAGCCATACATTTTGTTATAAAATGGACACATTTAGCCAAGTGTAATAATCCCTACCATAGACGTCTATGCAGGTATCCTTCTGCAATATTGTGCAGAATATTTAGCCTCCAAGGGAAATAATGTTGGACCAGTGTGAGGTTTGGTACTGTTCAGTTTGGATCTTCTTTAATTTAGAGAGGATTCCTGTGCAATAGCTGCCAGCTCTTTCCTCTGGTGGTACCCGAGAGTGAGGGGGGAGAGAGAGAGAGAGAGAGAGAGAGAGAGAGAGAGGATAGGCGCTCCAGATGGTGTTTAAACGCAGACAGAAGGCTACAGCGAGGACAGAGAGAGAGGAGGAGGAGGAGAGAGCTGCGTTAGTGCGTACAGTGGGCCCCGTAAGCTCCACTCATCAGTGAAGACAAAACAACAAGTCTGAAGACCCGGAATTGTTAATTGACGGGGAGAGAAAGCTTAAAATACGCTCAGCTGGCTGTGATTTCCATCAGGAGAAGTGAAATCTTTTACAACACCGTCTGAAGGCAGGTCGGCGGAGGATCGGCGCGTCGGAGGAGGAAGACGGACCATACAGAGAAACGTGGTAGTAGAGTAGCTTGTCCACAGGCTGCCAAGAAACTGTGTTTTTACATTTATCTCACCGGATGTATAAGGACTTGTCCCTGCCACCACGGACTGTGGCTAAATTGTGAACAAAAAAAAAGAGGGGTTTAAAGTTATCACAGGAGGAATAATAGACGCACCCTTCCGACAAGAGGATCCGCATCTTAATAATTTGCGTTTTTACATGGGAGACGCGAGGATCCGTGGACTTAACATTAACAAAATAGAAAGCGGTTGATAGTGTTGTCCGCTCCTAACAGAAGAGATAGGACTGCGAACCGAAAGGACGTTGGTGCAGTTGAAACTGTATTTTTGTCTGGTATTTCGTGTATCTGGGAAGGTTACAATGAGCAAGAGAGCGGATTTACATGACTGGGACAAGTTGTGATTTGTTCACATCACACAAAAAAAAGCATTTTAAAAAAAACACAGACTGCAAAACCAAAGACATCGATGTGCTTAAGGACCCAAGAGATCCCTGGCTTTGATTTTATCTCTTTCTTTTTCGATAGTACCGAGAAGAGAAATACCTCATAATTTATTAAACCTGGAAAGTCAAGACCCCTTTTGAACTCCCAAAGAAAAGTTAAACATTTTCTTTTGTGTCAGACTTTAGCTTCCGCCTGTCTATGCTCTCAATATTTCAAGATCACAAAAAAAAGGGAGCAAACACCGAAATCGTTTCCCGCATTATTCAGCAAAGGCTTTACCCTTCTTTTTTTCCCAAATAATGAGGATTGAGACGATAAATAACCTGTTTTAGAAACCATTCAGTGTGGATTATCACCGCTACAATTACCTCAGCCTGACCTCGACCTTCACAAAGTAAGTAGCCTACAACCTGCAACCTTTCATTTTTTATTGGTGCGGATTGTTGTCAAATGCACTGAGAGCTTGTAAGAGCATATATTCTGTGCTTTCTAGGAACATTTGTTATAATGGAACAAGTATTTCACATGTATAGGCTCAGCCTGCTGAAATATCTCCAGTTTAAACTCTCACATTCTGGTCAACATTATGTTTGCAGCTCTGTTAGAGCGGCGTGTTAATGTGAAGGCGAAGACAAACCAGGCTACTGTTCATGTGGCTGCTTTTTCTATATGCTTTAAACTGCTTTTTTGCTATATTTACCATTTGGTGTATTTCTATTTATTTTCATCCTTTTACACAATAGGTTGTCTTCAGCGGGTTTGGGGTATTAGATATAGAGATAACGATGCGTTCTCTGCAAATAAAATAGATCATTTCGTATTATTTAATTGTTACTTATAATCTTTATATAGAGAGATAAAGAAATGCAGACTGTATTGGGAAATGTAGCAGTTGACCCTGTATCTGACATTGCCAAGGCATGCAGCTTATGTATTAAAGAAAAATCAGAAAAGAGTGAGCATATTAAAATACTGATAATTCAAATATGATTATTATTATTACAATATGTGCACTTATATCTTTTTATTTACTTTTTTGTTACTTTATAATAGTGAACGAAATGTTGAGAAAGAGATAGCGAGAGAGAGAGAGAGAGAGAGAGAAAGAGAGAGAGAGAGAGAGAGAGAGAGAGAGAGAGAGAGAGAGAGAGAGAGAGAGAGAGAGAGAGTTTTTTGACACAACACTCTG
>JAVQJL010039466.1:0-11865 GCA_036024295.1 Nannoperca obscura
AGCAAAAGTTTAGAGTTTGAAAGCAAAAGTTTAGAGTTTGAAAGCAAAAGTGTGGAAAGTTTCTCTCTCAAACCACTTGTTTTGACTGTTTGATAAAGAAACAAAATGATCTCCATAAGTGACAGTGAGGCAGATCAATGGCAACATCCTGTTTTGTGACAGGAAATGTGGTGTAAAAGTGGTGCTGACTGAAACGCTAGGTGCAATATAAGCTTTCTCTCAATTAATGAATGAAAATGTGGCCTTCATATGCTGGGGAGGCCGAACCGAGTGCTGTTAAATAAGACGGTCTGGTCTACGAAGGATTTCCTATTTGCATCACCAGCGCCATGAAGCGCAGCACCTGTTGCCTAGCAACCTTGACAGCTGCAGTTGAGGTTTGAGCTTTTTAAGGCCCCTTGGTTTTTGTATTGTTAGCTATTTGAGTAAGTTGAAACCCCAAATTTACATTAAAAATTGTAATCCTGTTTGGTAGCTGTTGACATTACATTCGGGGATGCCGTATTCTCTTTCTCTCGTATTCAGTGACTCTTGTGATAGGTTGGGCTGCAAAGGAAGCATCGTTTGTATCCTTCAAATTGGGGAAAAGAAGGCCGCATTTCTCAGCCAAATTTGAAGGAACATTCAAATGCAGACTTCAAAGGATGCGGCCCCTGAATTGAGTCACAGCTATAGTCGAATATGTCTCAATTAGATTATACTTTGTTTTATATGTCTCGCTGTGTGCTCCTCTAAGGTGTAAAATGTAAGAATTGTTGGACAAGTGGTAAAGAATATCAGTGTTTCACAAAAGATCCCACATTAGAAGCCAAGGGGAAAAACTTTGTGCAAAGCCAAACCCAATGGAAAGCAGAAAGTGATTAATATTAGATTTCTGAGGACTGTTTTTTACAACAATTTTAACCAAAGCAACCAAAGCTTTTAAATATACAAAAACTTTAAAATCAGATTGGTGCAAATTCATTCCAACTGAGGCCAACGTCAGGTCCATGCATGTCATGTGGGGTCCTAGTGGTCATTTTGGTGCAGTGTGTGGTCCGCTTGTCCAAACCAAATGGAAACAGTGTTCGACAAACAGCCTGTCCACCCACGTGCGCTTTTCTCGGAGAAACTTGTAGACGCCACTACAACTGACTACACACTCAATTTCACACAGACACACTTAAACACACACACACTGTCACCTTCCCTGGGGTGCTCTTCGGGCACCAAAACCAGCCCACCGCCCACGCCGCTGTCACTCACTTGCAGCTCCGCCCATCCACTCTACCTTCCCACACACACACACACACACACACACACACAGACACATAAACACAGTCATTGGCCGCCCACACGTGCCAATTAACCTACTAATGAGGCGGCATAGGTCAGGTCGTGTTCCGCTGCCCCAACGGGGCTGGCCGACCTGTCTGCCCATCAGTTTTACTCCCACCCACATTGACTGCCTGATGGACTGCCTTTCCTAATTGACTGACTGAATTACTGACTGACCGCCTGGATAACTGACTGGATAAACACGTAGCATGCTGGGATAGCGTGGGCGTGGGAACTTGAAGAAATGCACGTGGGTGTAGACTGAGCACAAAAAGGATGGAAGGAAGCGCTTTAGCTGTGAAAGACTTGGCCTTTAAATATTCCTATATGGACTCATAGTATGTTGTAATTATTGATGAGTAGTGGCCTTTTCCTCCCTATTTACCAGTTGTAGCCCTTATGGTAAATTCAATCTCCCTTAAATGTTTCCTCAACATTCCTTTAGGGATGTGTAATTTTGCTGTAGGACTACAAGTTTAATAATTAATAGTTTAATTATTTGACTGATTAGACTATTTCTAAAATTCGTTTGTTAATTAAAAAAGTATTTTTATAGCTTCAGAAAATACTTTTTAAGGCAATAAAAATTGTTGTGAATGTTACAAGACCCCAAGCTGTGTGTTTTACTCCATTTCCCAGGTCTTTTGCATAGAAAGTCTTGGCAGAGCAATTTTCTTTGGCACTACTCTGCCTTAAGTGTGATAGTGAGCACATTGTCAGCACAATGTAATCAGTAGATCAGTGTAGGAGAAACAGTTTATTCAATTAATTTTCCCCACATTAAAAATGTTACACACCTACCGCTCTCACACTGTCAGAACAATGGTGGGGAGTACTCAGGCTTAGATGTAACAATTAAAACCAAATGGAAGTTTGTTGTTTCCTACGCAGACCTGATGGACAGTTATTTTAGTACCAATTGATATGCAGCACCTGTCTTGCTTTCCCTTTGAGTGAGTGTATGGTATCATGTGTTTCTGTGTCTGTGTGTGTGTATGTGTGTGTGTGACTCATGCCAGTCCCTTGGTGATGATCATCTATTGTGAGTGTGGCAGCAGCCCGAACACTTGACTGCACAACTGTTAATTTCTCTCTCAGTGCATAAATTAATAGTTCATAAATAAGCGAATAAATTAAAGAATGGATGGGAGGAGAGAGAGGGAGGACAGGAACGGGGGCAGGAAAAACTTTCTCATCAGAAAAATTTAATTTCTCACTCCGACACCCACGAGAATGGGGGGAGGGAGGCTGGGGCGGCGTGTAATGGATGTGAGAGTGTGTGTGCACGTGTGTGTGTGCAAAAGGGATTCATTTTCAGCCTTTCTATCACACCCCTCTGAGCACTGACATGTTGCCATGTTTTTTTTTTTCTCTTTCCTCAAGATCCACATTCGACAAACATCTGTGCCTATTACCAAACACACACACACACACACACACACACACACACACAACAACAAAGAGGTCTGACAGAGTTGTTTTTTTGTTTTCATTATGAGGAGCCATGATGTACCAAAGCACTGGTACAGTTTTAACTCAGTTTACTGATGTGTCGATAACAGTAAGTCAATATGACCTTAAACTCATGTAGCCACTCCTCTGTCACGAGAATGTCAAGCAGAAGAGTTCACCTGTGAATGTCCTAGTGGAAACATTATAGCATTATAGCCCAGTCTCCATCAGATTTGGGCATACAAACAACAAACACAGTTAATCAACATGGTAAAAGTGTTATTTCAGTCAACAATATCATAGTTAATCATTCACTACATCTACATGCACAACATATTCCAGTTTTTGCACACTAAGGTGTTTACAGGACTAAGAAAAAACAATATTCCATCTTAACATGCAGCCTTATTTGACCGTGCAAACTCAGCCTCCCTCTTTCATTCTTTCAACCACCTTTTTGAAAAGGATCTGCATTGTGGTATTTACACATATCCAACAATCTGTTTGTATCCAAGTTTTTTTATAATGTTTAAAAGTAGGTGTGTTAAAGTTAGGGGAATCAGTTTTCAGTGCAGCAGCGGCTTTTCAGCTTGTGATGCATGGCAGCCTTGTTTGTTAGCCAGTATCTAGTGTACATTTATCAACAAATGGAATTTACAGCTGCAATACTTTTCAACTGAATAATATACAGTATGACCAAAAGGCTTGGATGATGGGTGTTTCAGCTTTTAACATGGTAGCAGCCACTGGAGAGTAAATACAACTAGTAGCAGCAATAGTGCACACCATAAGAAGTAGCAAATACATGTATGGAGAATGATGTGTAAAATATAACATTGTGTTTTGGGAATGTGTGTGTACTGTAGGTGCATAGTTTGCCCTGATCAGAGATACGCTGATGATCAGCTTATTTGCGTGAAGATCTCCAATCATCATCTTCATCAGCTAATGATAAACTCATGTGAGCGGCGCTGATGACTTCATGTTCCTGCCTGAACCTGAGCTAAGAGCTCCATTTTTGGCGGTTTGTCTAATTGGAATGCAAATAAGTCTATCTGCAGAAAACTTTTCCTAAGTTTATTTTCCCTTGTAACCCCCTTTTCTTGCTTTAGGATATACTATACTCTGTTAAAACTAAAAGCTCGTTTAAAATGTCACATCATTAAAATCTGATGATCTGAATTTAATCAGTAGTTGTTAAACATTTGCAATGTTTTATTATTAAAGTAGCTGTGGCTCCATATGGTCTTGTCATCACGATTTCTCCAGACCTCAGTGAGTTTGAGAGTGGTTGCACAAGGTTAATATGGCTTGGTGGGCTCTCTGGGATAAAACATGGCTGGCATTTGTGTTGAAAGTGACCTTGTTGATTAAATCATCTTAGGTTTAAGGTTAGGATAGATTATGTGTAAAGCTCTGACTTACTTTTAATATTTGTTACGTACTTATGTACCAGCCTCCACATTATTAGCCTGGGAACAAGATGAATCAGTGAGCTCATGTTTTATTTGCTCTGGCAGATGCATCCATTGCCCCTCCCGTTCAGACAGATTTCCAGCATACCTGGCCCGGGTCAGGCCAAGCACAAACGTTTATCTAAATATGGGGCGAGTTTGATACGATCACTGTAAAGAGGAGCGACAATTAGGCATTTTCATAAACAACAATGTTCTGAATCCACTATTGTGTCAGTTTTGAACAAACAGGATAGTATATTTTTTCTAAAAGATTAACAAAAAACTATGATAATAAGAAAGATGTGTTTGCTGTAATTCTGACAGGATTGGCTCAGCATTACATGTACATCACACATTTCATTGCCTTGGTTGGTTGGAGGTCTATCCAATTGCATCCAGAGGCCTTTGGTCCTAACATTTGCAACTTGGTCTGGCGATTTCAGGCTACCACATTATGTCTCGCAACCAATGACTTGTTTCAGATGGAAGTATGTTGGATTACAGACGCAAGACACCTTTTGAAAAGCTGAGAAGTAGAATATATCCTCATTTCATGATTAGCTGCTTATCAAAAAATAATGTGCAAGTGTCCTCAATGTGCGATAATGTGTGTGGTTCAGAATTTGCAGCATGCGAAAGCTGATTTCCCTTGCTAGTCATTAGTGTTTCCAATAAACCGTGGATTGGCCCAGTGCAGATACTTGGCCAGCCATTTGGGCTTAAGGATGACTCCTTTGGGTTGGAACGTGGCCACGCTGGTGAACAGCTATGTTGGTTTGTTTGTTTTGATCCGCTCCTCAGCACAGCATGCTGTTTGGAAGACTTTCCCCAGGATTACATATAGCATGAAAAGCAGTTTACTACTCACACTGGATTCTGACCAAAGACTGCTGAGAGATGAGGTCTGCTAAGACTACTTGGATTCAATTATTTATTTTGGCACCCTGCTTTTGGATGTAGGTCTTTGTGACTGAGGGAATTCCTGAGATGCCTCTTTGACTGTTCATTGTCCTGAACCCAAAATGATCATATGCTTGGTGGAAAAGAAGACTAAACACCTTGAATCAATTACAAAGACAAAATAAAGACACTGGATTATCCAGTTAGCCAAAAAGCTGTGGAGGAAAACTGCACCAAAAATGTTTTTTATGGATGTTCTGCAGCCGTGCCTAGTGCTGACCTCTCTGTATAACGCAATGCTATCTTTGGATTGTTATTTCTGTGCAATGTTTCCAAACTTTTTCTCTGTGTGATTGTCCTGAATGTGCCCTTGAAGAGAGCAGCCGACAACAGACGCCACAGAGATCCTCCCTGTAAAAGTGTCTTTAATTATTAATGCTGGCCCTCCATACTGGCAGAACTCCAGGCTGCCCGTGGATGGCCACCACATTTCAGTGACTCACTGCCATGAATTATTCCCGCAGAACATGCTCACGCTCACATACACACCAACACATGCCTGTACACAAACACACACTCAAGACCGCATGCATGGTGGAATCATGAAACTCACAGTGGACGTACAGTGTGTGCTCACCTACCTAATAAAATAAAAATATACACACGCAACATCCTTTCTGATGACGCAATGCGTCGAGCAAAACACAGGCCACTTGCAGTATTTATCATGTAGGTAAAAGACACTACACAAGAATGTACACACACAGACCTACTTACAGGAGCAAGCACTCCCACACACTTCCATGTTCCCTCTGTATGTTATCTGACACATTACACACACACACACACACACACTTCAGCAGACACACAATGGATCCCCGAGCACACTCAGGCCATTTGCAGTATTTCTTCTATTCAATGTATTCCGTACAGCTGTCAGCAGGCTGTCAGTGTGTTCAGTTGCCAGGCATACAGCCCCACCTCCTCCCAATAATAAAATATGCCTTTAAAATGTCACTCACTCCCGAAAGAGCAAAAGCAGAGGCAACAAATCGATTCACATTAGTTGTTCAATTGACTTTGGCTTGAACTTAGCTCACACTCACTCTTTGTCTCACCCATGTTCTTTCATTCTTTCTTCCTTTTAGTTCATTTTTTCTTCTTATCTTTCATTCTTTCTGTCTTTCTTTTGTTCTTTATTTCTTTCATCTATTGGCTTTCTATATTTTTACCCCCTGTCTCTTTCTAGCAGGTTATCCCTTTTATCCCCTCCTTGTCACTTCCCTTTTCCTTTTTCCTTTTACAGGTTCACAGATCTCTCCACTTCCCTCCTCCTTCCTTCTTTCTCACCTCTCCTCTATTTTCTCCCCCCAGCTAATCTGAGCGAATGAATGCAGCGGTGGCAGCAGCACAACTCCTATTCACTTTCCCCACCGACCACCGCCGTGGCAGCACTCATTTCAATTTTCACCTCGTTTTAGACTTATCACATTGACATCATTAAGGCTCCCTCTCAGCAGCGCACTCATTCGTTATCCTCTCCATTTTACACCTTTCTATCTCTCTCTGCCTCTGTTTGTGTGTGTCTACCTTTCTCTCACTCTCCTCTCTCTCCTTATCTGTTTCGCTCATTGTCAGAGGATTTAAAAGGCTCTCTATTTGAGAGCAGTGAGTGTCTGGGCTTTGGTTTTTCATCCTAGTGACAGAAACCTGTTGGAGTCTCCTTATTCAGAATGAAAGAGTTGGACATTCTTGCCTTTTAAAGGGGATAGCAGGGAGCGGTGTTAGGCTTGTAAATCTGAAAAAAGTGACACATGACTCATTCTGTTTGCTCATTTCAAAAGTACTAATATTTCTTTTTCCAACACAAGCTGGGAGGAATATTTCTTCAATTTTAAGAGAACCCAGGCAGAGTAGTTCGAAGAAGAAAATGAGGAGAATGGGGGAAAAAAATCAGCTTCCATCTGATATCTGATATAGGAATCTGTAGCAACACTGTCACTGTTACACTCCTCCTATACTAATGAAAGAAATACTGCACTACATGAACAAATGACACATTACTGGTGCTGAAACAATAGTCAAGACAAAAGATTAGTCGATCAACAGTTAACAGTTAATCCATCAATAATTTAAGTTATATACTGAGCAAAAGTGGCAATGGAGTGAATCACTGCCCCCGCGAGGGAGCTCAAGTATCTCAGGGCTTTGTTAATGAAGGTAAACTGGAGCATGAGATGGCATCAGCAGTAATGTGGACAGGACAGGACCAGCAAAGCGTCAGATTTACCATGTGATCTACGTTCCACCCCTCACCTATTGTCATGAGCTTTGGTTAGTGGCCAAAAGAATGAGATTGTGGATACAAACAGCCAAAAGGAGTTTCCTCCGTACGGTTGCTGGGCTCACCCTTAGGGATAGGATCAGGAGCTCGGAGTGAGCATCTGCTCCTTCGCATTGAAAGGAGCCAGTTGAGGTGATTTGGGCATCTGATCAGGATGCCTCCTGGATGCCTCCCCTTAGAGGTTTTCTGAGCACATTCAGAAGTAGGAGACCCCGGGATAGACCCAGAACACGCTGGAAGGATTATATATCTTACCTGGCCTGGGACCGCCTTGGGATCCCCCAGGAGGAGCTGGGGAGAGGGACACCTGGACAACACTGCTTAGCCTGCTGCTTAGAACCGGCCACAGATAAGCAGAAAGAAATAGAGGAATGGATGGATGGGTTATAAGCAAAATGGCAAATATTCACTTATTCCAGCTTCTCTAATGTAAAGATTTGCTGTTTTTTTTCATTGTAAATAAATATATTTTTTTAGACCTTGGGCTATAGGTCAAACAAAACAAGTAGTTTGAAGACATCACATTGGGCTCATTTTTCAAAAAATGTTATTGACTAAATCATTAATACTTAATGATAAAAAATAACAATAATAAAAACATCTTTGAGATGAGGTTGGAAGTGCTCACAAGAATGGACATTTGAACATCTACCTCTAATTTGCACCATCCCAAACTCCATCTGCTGAGGAAGATTGTGTGATAGAATTGAAAGTTCCAGAACAGCTACTAATGGACCTTTTGGTGAGATCAATTTGACAGTAAAATAATGTTTTGTTTCAATGCTGCATAGTACTACACAGAGAATGTACTTCCATGGTTGTAATTTGTGACATTAAAGAGAAGCTAAAGCCCAATTCTAGTGACATTTCTGCATCCCAAGTTTCGCAAAATTCTGCCTTAAGAAAAACATTAAGCTGGAATTGAAAGTGTTGATTAATCCCTCTAATGAAGTGTATCTTGTCATGTGACTGGCCCAGAGCTTCTCCTGCAGGACTCTACTGTACTCTATGTTTATGCATACAGGCTCGGAGCTATATGTTTGCCTGACTCCTTGCACCAGCTTATCTTCCAGCCAGCAGCATCTTGTTATCTGTGACTTGGAAATAAACACTAATAATATGTGGTTTTTTGTTCGTTTTTTTTTAAATCTTAGTTATCTTAATGTTTTCTCAACATTGAATCAGTGTTGCGACAGTGTTGATGATACTTCACTAGGTTTATCTCATGGTGCTGTCCACATTAGAGGAGGGCTTCTGGGTCTGCTCTGTCTGAATGCTGCCTCCTGTTTGGTCCAGCTCTCTCTCTCTTCGGCTTATCTGACCAGTGTTTTCACAGACGGTGTTTGACACAGAGGACCCTACCATTGACTGGGTGGAGCTGACAGGTCAGGGGTCAAGTGAAGTGAAGCGGGCAAAGGGAGAGGTCAGTTGAAAGGAAAGAATAGAATACAGGGAAGGGAGATGGAGGTGGAGGGAGGTTAAGACCCCACTGAAAAGGAGCCCAAAGTTAATATCCCTCGTCATCCCCCTGTGCCTTAACCTGTGGGTAAACTAATATGGCCTCTCCTAATGAACAACAGTGGCCCACATCTGCATTGTTAGTCAGGAATCTTCACTGCCATCTTGGATCAATTTGAGGCTTATAAAATCGGAGTGCCAGGGCCATTTCTGGGTCTCTGGTGTCCCGCTTGCCACACCGCAGCTTTTCACAAGGTGGGAGTCACAATGTAAGACTGTGCCCCAGTGAAGAAAGGGAAAGCTTTTCCACACACACACACACACACACACACACAATCAGAGCTCACCTCCCATCTATAAACAGAGGCCCAGGGTAGGGCGCGGTCCTGTGGCCAGCATTGGAGTGGTGTGTGCAGGGGTAGAAGGTACAGGTTAGAGGCTGGTGGCGACAGTGGCAGCGCTGCGGTGAGCCTTATGAGCCTGGCGTCATGCACCCAGCGTGTCGCACCTCCCTGCCATGAGAGCCTGTAAAGCTGCTCCAACAGCCCTTCTCGACAGGAAACTGAGGTTTGCTGATGGAATTATTTTTTCTTCTTTTTACAAACATCAAAACCAGCACATCCTAATTAGCATCCATCGTGCGTATGCATATTTGAGCTTGCATGCATGTATACATACAAGCTCATGCATCTGTCTGTCTGTCCAGTGTTCATATGTTCACACTGTAGACACTCTGCTGTATTTTGATTGTGTGCTGGTGTGTGCATATGTGGGTGTGATGCTGTGATAAAAGTCAAAATAAGGGTGCCACATGGGATCGTTTATCTCGCGACAGACCACTTCTGTCTAATTAGTGTGAAACAGTAGAGAAATATAGGCAAGTGTAATTAAAGTGGGGGATCAAGATGTGTGTGTTGCACATATGGTGTGTGTATGGGTGTTTTGCTCGCAGTATGTGCTGTACGTTTGGATCCCCGTGGTGTCTAAGGTAAAACTATCACTGCTGTCAGTTAACTTGCTGCATATGTTCAACAATTCCAGTCACACCCTACATGTCTTCTGTATGTAATAAACTGAAAGATCAAAGATATCCTGTTGTTTAGTAAGCCTAAACGCTCACGTTCAGATTGGATGAATCACCAGGATGATTTAGGATGCATTCGGTTTGGTGTTTGGTTTGTCCGTCCAGGTGAGAACGAAACATTCGACTTAATAGAGATACCTTTAAAAAGCAGCTCTGTCTCCTCTTCCTGCAACTGCAGCATGTTGTGGTAGGAGTGAGAACATAATCTGAACAGGAAATTGCTCCGGAACACAAGGGTTTATGGGTATATGGAGACCGATTATAACGTCTTAAAGCCAAGTCACTGATGCTTGGAAAGCATTTACAGAAAAAAATAACCAAGGGCAGATTGCAGTCTGGGCTGATGCTCAGATTCTATTTTTGTATGTATTTTTTACTGGTTTGTACTGAGAAGGTTGATTATAAGAGCACAACCCTATTATGCTAAGCTGAAGTTTAAGGGATTAGAATCAGATTTGTTTTATTTCCCCTTAGGGCCAAATATACAGCCTAGTAAGATGTTACCAAAAGTCTAACAAATAGGATATTTAGACTGTTTTTTTAATTGTTTTTGAACCTTGGTTCAACTGTAATTAAAAAGTTTGTACTAAAATAAAGCCAGATAATCGTCCAAGATGGTTTCAACCAAAACAAAAAAAAACAACATCATGAGTATCTTTACATAGAAATGTAGTCTACTGCACATTTAGGTAGGTATTGTATTAAGGTGTAACACAGCTAAGAACATTGATATATTGGTCTTGTAGAGTCGGTCTCCTTTCTCTTGTTGTGACATTTCGTCTTTACCGTATCTTTGCCATTCTTGTGTTGCACATCGAGGTTTTGGGAAAACAATTTGTTTCAGCATAGAATGTGATAAATGAAAGCCATATGTCTTAGCAAGAACAGATTGAACCCTGTGTGTGTTGACGGTGCATTTTGTCCCAACGGGGCTTCCATCGAAGCCTTGACATTTTCAGACAATATTGCGGTGTTGAGCCACAGTTAGGATTTCATAAATCAAGCTAACACTAGAGACGTGTGTGTGTGTGTGTGTGTGTGTGTGTGTGTGTGTGTGTGTGTGTGTGTGTCTACTAGCATTACGATCATCTCTCTCCTTGTCTCGTTTCAGTGTCTATGTCACAACACGTGTGTGTGTGTGTGTGTGTGTGTGTGTGTGTGTTTGCGTGCATCTGTCTCAGAACTCAGAACTCCGACCCTCTCCCTGTCACTCTGTTTGTCCTTTGTTTCATAAAGCCTGTCTGTTTGTTGTCTGGAGTAAGATGACACATTATTTTCCCATATTTATCTGTCTATCTTTCCCTATTTTCTGTCTTTTATCCAGCTGTTTTTCTTGTTTTGCCCAGGTATCCCTGCCATTAGGGTGCACAGTCTCCAAGGCCTTGATGCTATCTGCCAAATGATATCTGAACTAATGCTGCACTTTTGTACCATCCCCATGAGCAATTGCTTGGTAAAAAACAGGCTTTCCTGTCTTTTTAGCTGTCAGAAGTCACAAGGAATGGCCTGATAGGACACTGAGAGAAGTTTTATATTTCAATCTACTTATCACCTCTATTATTCTACATTAAAGAAATATTTTTGCAGCACCAATGCATTATAGATGCAGGAGAAATGCATGAGGGGTATTTTTACATTAGCTACCACTGTGTACAGTATATAACTTTAGCGATTACATTACATTACATTTAGGCATTTAGCAGACGCTTTTATCCAAAGCGACTTCCAAATAAGAGCTTTACATAAAGTGCATAGAACCATGATTGAAAACAACAAGATATCTCATCAAACTTGTAAGTGCTGGTGATGAATCACAAGTGTTATAAGTAAGTACATCGCTGCCAATGGCAGAA
>JAVQJL010039482.1:0-33788 GCA_036024295.1 Nannoperca obscura
TCTCGTTAAATAATGACGTCTGATGTTGTGCTCCTTGTGCACCGCAAATGTCTCGGTGCATATAAGTGGGAAGCCCCTGTGCTCAACAAAACAATGTTCCGTCTCCCACTTATCCTGAAGTTGTTTGTGGTCATCGCCACCTTTTCTCTTCACAGCAGGTTTAGAGAAAGACATGACTGGGGCTGGGTGACAAAAGAAACGTACGTAGAGAGATTTAGAAACCAACGTAATAATTGCAGTTCACCGACGTTGCTAATTTGCGTTGCTTGGCAACGACTCACACGCGTGCGTATGAGAAAAATGCGTGGGCCACACTAACCCTAAACTTTTCTGTCAAGTAGGGGGCCGCAAAATATAGTCATGCGGGCCGCAATTGGCCCGCGGGCCGCGAGTTTGAGACCCCTGATCTAAAGAGTTGGCAGCCTGACAAGGTTGCATTCATGAGCTAACTGCACCTGCGAGGTGTAAAGCTAATTAAACATGGACCTCATGAAAACTCAATTAAAAATGCCAATAACAATAAAAACAGTTTGGCTGCTGTTCAGGTGTTGTCACTGCATTTCTTTATAATAATGATTAATTTAAAGAAAATGTCTCGTCAATATCCAATTCAAAAAACATCATTCACACATGAAAACACATGAAAGTCAGGTGGACTGGAGCATTTTAAAGGCACTAGAACATTACATTTAGCTGAATTTATGAATCTAGAGTAGTTTGGCAGACAGTGGGGATCAATGTTTTGTGGCTCTGTAGATGTAATGTTACCTGATCACCAGCAGGGGGAAGCACCACAACATGAATCCTCACAGCAGGCTCTTTAGCAAAGCAACATGAGTGAATGCAACATTTATCAACGCGTGTGTGTGTGTGTGTGTGTGTGTGTGTGTGTGTGTGTGTGTGTGTGTGTGTGTGTGTGTGTGTGTGTGTGAGACCTTCATAGTAGGACAGCTGATACTGAAGAAGGATGAGGAGGACAAACATGATAATCTTAATAACAACCCTGACAGTTTTCTACATCCAGCAATTAGTCCACACACACACACACGAAGCTGAGGACCTCTCTCAATTATTAGGGAGGGTATGTTTTGTGCTCCAACAGAACAGATGTCTGTGGTGGGTTTACTGTCCAGGCTGCACCTCTCATAAACTAATTAGACATAAAGTCTTTAATGAGGCTATTAATCATCTGAAGGAATCAATGACTGCGGCAGTATGAGTGTTTCACATGGCACAGGCTGCACGCCGTCCCAGCTGCCGTTTAACAACTTGGATTTGGGCTAAAAGTAATGCACAAGAAATGGATGTAGATGACACGGTGTGTGCGTGTGTGCGCGCGTGTGTGTGTGTGTGTGTGTGTGTCCTTTGTCTGCATGAACACTCAGCAGTTTAGCTCAAGTGCTGCGTCTGAAATTTCTTCCTCATTTCACTACACAACAAACTGTGAATAGCGAGCAGGAACTTGAGAGTTCAGACGCCTGTGAACCCCCCCCCCCCAACCTCTGACAGGTGAAGTGTCAAACATCTGTAATTTAACCTATAAAAACAAATCATTTTCAGCAAAAAGCAGGGCACACATGCAAGAGACCTTAAGTAATGCTGTGAAGCTTTTTACAAGTGGGTCCTTGTTTTGTTTATTTGCACATTCCTGCCACTGGTTTCTGCATTGTACCAGCAATAACAGAAGAAGAAGAAGATGCAAGAATCAAGTAAACATATAATCCAAACAATATTTTGTTAAATAGACTTTGTAAATGTTTTATGAGGAAGGAAATGCACACGCACAGTGCTTTTTGGTGAGTAAGGCTGAATGTAAACATTTGGTTTGTATAGAAGAGAACAGGCCACCTTTAAATAAAATGATTTAAAAAAAGATAAATGTAATACATCCATCCCCCCACTAAACATCAGTATGTTGTGTCGTGTTAGCATTTGTATATAATCAAATATCCAATTGTCAGGTATTTCATTTCCAATTAGAAAGCACATGTGTCATGAGGATTTCTGCCACCTTAATATCTCCAAACCCCTTAGATTGTGAGGTAGTCCTGACCTCCAGGTTGGAAAACCACTGCTCTAAACTCTTGAATGCCAATTAACCAACAACTGTGTGATTCCAGACGGGAGCAGCATCAGTGCAGCCAGACACTGAGGCTGCTCCCGTCTGAATCCCCAGAGCTTACGCTGTATTTGGACGGTGAACCACAGAGATTTTCCAAAAAGCCGTCTTGGTGCTCGAGGAGAGTTACAGCACAAGCAGCAGATAGCGGAGGAATCAGCTGAGGGTGACAGGGAAGAGCTGAGGCCAGATACTGCAGCAGCAACAACAGATGACCTTCAGCCTCCCTGTCTGTCTCATTTCCATTTTACATCTTTCTGTCCTTTACCAATGGGCAGCATGACTGGCATATATATCTGAGCCCACACACACACACACACACACACACACACACACTTTCACCTGCTATTTGACACAGTAGCCCCTCCTCATGACAGTAGAGGAGTGATATTAATAGAGATCCTTCAGGGAGATCCTGGCCAGCATTGGATGTGCCAGTAATGACACACAGTCCGCAACACACACACACACACACACACACACACACACACACACACACACAGCAACATTTTTAGAAGAAGGACAAATGCCTATTGCAGTCTCAGAGTCTCAAAGTTCCTTGTCACTATGGAGCTGTTTCTAGAAGAAGAAGAATGCTAGCAAGTACATGATCCGTAAATGCATCAATTTCTATAAAGAAAAAGAAGAACGGCAATTTCATCGAGTCACGCAAGTCAAAGAAAGCGCCAAGAAAGTTAGAAGCCAGATCCTGATTGTCAGTTTTGCTTTTTAAATGTTTTCAACAATATTCTCGAAATCAATGAATGGACACAATCGTTTCCACACGACTCAACTCGTCCTCCTGGAAGTGGTTTGGTCTGACGCAGACGTTACTTCTTCCAGGTGAGAGCAGAGTGAAGTCGGTCCGTGTGTGTGTGTGTGTGTGTGTGTGTGTGTGTGTGTGTGTGTGTGTGTGTGTGTGAACGCAGGACACCTCATGGTTACATTAACAGGTTTCTGCTCCACAGCCTGGAAGAGGATGTGCTTCTCTGGCTGCCGCATGTCGCTCTCAGAAGAGGGTTTTGAAAAACGGCCCGCGGTGGCCGGAGATGAGCCAAGGCGGCACGCTGCAGGTCTGTGTATCCCCGGCGTCAGCTTGGTAGAGGAGGCAGATACTCAGATTGAGGCTTATTTGGAGCCTCTTCTTCTTTCTCTCCTTGTTGTTGTGCCTTCAGAAGGTGCCAGCCTGCCGCCTTATCACACAGATACACAGACGGTGCACATGCTTCCCCCCCGGGACAGGATTACAAGCTCCCAAAAAAAACACACACACAAAAAGGTGCACATTTTATTCAACACCGACACTTCACATGGCACGTGTCATTTTGTGTCACCAGGTACTCCATCGAGAGGTCCAGTGACCCCGAGAAGTACTTCTACATCGAAATCACGACCGGCTCGCTGATGACGGTGCGTTCACTGGACCGAGAGGAGATCGGCTGGCACAACATCACCGTCCTCGCCATGGAGATGAGTATGTCTCACAAACACACACACACACACACACACACTTTCTCATACAAAACCCAATCTTATCAAGCTGTTTCTGCCTATAATTGAGTCCTGTTTGTTCTTATTTCATGCCAGTGCAATAAAAAAAAACATATTTCTAGAAATCTGTATTTGTATTGAAACAAGGGATAAGATATACAGATATAAGGCAATGCCAGTATGAAAGAAGTGAAAGCATGCAGCTTGTATGTAATAAATGTACTGCACAGTTGATGCCTGAATTAAATTATTACTAGGAAAACAAATAGTAAACAAATGCTATAAAAGAAGAGTAGTAATATAACAAAGCTACTACTACTGCACAATGACACATGAAACTTTGCCTATTGGTGACAAATATGAAAACATTATTGCACCTTGACAGATGAAAACGTTATTGGTCACAGCACCCTGACTTACATAAAAACATTACTGGTGATTGCACACCTAGACACTGATGAAACTTATTGATGACAGCTCACCTTGACACATGAAAAGCATTATTGGTGATAGCTCACCTTAACAAACAAACAAACAAGCCTGCTGGTGACGGCGCACCCGCACATTAACAACATTATTCACGTCGACATAGGCCTTATAAAGCCAAAAGACAAAGTGTGTCTTATATTCATATTAATAAATAATAATAATATGTTGTACTTACATCCAGTGGTGTTGGTGGCGCGCTGCTGCTAGCATTAACAGGTGTCTTGTTCGTGCTCGGTGGATGCTATCGCTAGCTGGTCTTTCTTTTTATTTACAAAAAACAAAAGAAACGCGCGTTTTTGGGAAGTCCTGCTTTTGTGTTTCTCTGCTGCTTCTTTCAATTTAAACGTGAAAAACAAATCCACTTTTGTGTTTGTAGACCTTTGTTCGTCTCTCACTTATTGGCTATCTTGAAAACTCGCTAGCTAGCTAGCTAACGCTTATGTGCGAAGTTCGCTAACGCATTAACTGCGCATGTCCGTAATTACCATATCCCAGAATTCCGCGGGCACTCGTTTCTGAACAACATATCGCCCAATAATCCTTATTAAAACTTTAAATTTAGAAACTTAACATAGACGTATGAGTAAATGAACTACATTCCTGTATATGTAAAACTGTTTCATGTTTTTGTGTAGTTAATTATTTAGTGAATGACAGGAAGTATGACACAATGGAGCAGACTTGCTCAGTGAGTAGTATATGTATATGTATATATCAATGTGCGTTACATAGGCAAAGAAAAACATTAGTTTATACATAAATAAATTAATAAAATGACATAAAATACAGTCACAGTGCAGTAAAAAGATGTAAGCTGCCAGTAACCGTCAAAGGTCATCCTCTGCATGTATAATGCAGAAACTACTCTAAAAAATTATATATGTGGATGAATATATGTGCACAGACATGCTAGCTATTTTGGAAAACAGCTCCTGCAGTTACATAATGTAGAGCTGCGTGCTGCAGATCAGCACACAGCTGGTGGCACCAAGAGTCACCTTCATCCTCCCCCCCTCCCATTGCTTTGTTTGTCTGTTGGCCTCTTTGTTTGGTAGACACACCTAAAAGGAGATGGTGATTGAATTAATGACTAATTAAATCACTCTTCGCATGGTGGCTAATAGAAGATGTGACGGAGAGGGCAGACAGGTGGAGAGAGAGAGAGAAAAGTGACAGAAACAGTGGAGGAGGAAGATTAGCTGGAACTAAATAAAGCTGATTGATCTGCTCAAGTGAATAAGGAGTATTAAATAAAGCAAAAGTTATTCCTTTCACTCACACACCTCACTTATTACCAGAAAGTTTCCTAACTTTCTTTTACTTTTGTTTTTCATGTGACTGAGTATCTATTTATTGTTTTATTGCAATTACAAGATCTCTTAATAATGAGAAAATGATCTAGTAATTATTATATATACACAAAAGTTGTGGTTTTATGATTAAAGGTATGATATCATGAAAATTAAGTCATAATTTAGGAAAGAAAATGATTACATAATGAGAATAGTGATGTTATTTAGAGGAAAAGGCAATATTTTATGATGCAAAGTCATTTATTTTGCAAAGGAAACAATATTATTTATTCAATCACAGCAGACATTTTGGGTTGTTTTAGGAGGAACGTTCAGGTGTTACTAATAACATTAAAGTGACAGTGGGCCAGTGAACCAGGGACACCAAAACCACCAAACTTCATTTAAATTCTTCTTTCTTTTATTAAATAGCCCCAGTTTTAAACAAAAACTCAATCAACACTCAGACTTTAACGGAGCTGCTTCGTAGTGTACTTTAACTTAAATAGATTTTCACTTCACTGGTGAAAAGTTACCGCAGCTTCATTTGAGACGGATACTTAAGTGCTTCTTTCTGACCCTCAAACACACACACACACACAGAGTAACACACAGGAACTTCGACCTACAGAGCCAAAGTCACGCCATTGATTGATCGATCATGTGATGAAACCTGAGAAAGTAGTCTCTCCTCACTAATTGCGTTTCTATTGGCTATTACACAGCTGGTTAAGATATGCAAATAGCTGATAGGTAATGGAGAATAATAGAATATGTAATCTAAGCGTGAGCAGCTCTAATGTGCTGCAGGCTCACTGTAAATGAGAGGAAGATTAAATAGCTGCACAAACTGAGCTCAGCAGGATCCTCAAAGAGTAATTTATCTGAGTCCATCAATGCATCTCACAGGTTCTGACCAATTTGTGCGTCTCCTGTATGTGTTTGTGTGTTCCTGCAGATAACCCCACACAGATCGCGAGTGTGTCGGTGGCTGTGAAGATCCTGGACGTGAACGATAATCCCCCATCACTGATGCACTACTTGGAGGCTTATATGTGTGAAAACGCCAAAGCTGGTCAGGTACAGAGACGCCAAACATCTGACATGACAAGGTTCAACTTCACAGCATAAAGGAAATGAAAAGTGGTGGAAAGAAAACACTTAAAAATAAAGTTTTAGGTACATTTTATGCTGCTTTGTAGATCTTCTCCACCAAACGCCAGAGCAAAAAACAACCTTTTTACTTGACTACTAGATTTTACACTCAAAATATATAATTATCTTAAAAAATATGATGCATTGCTAGAGATTAAACCCCCAAGAGTATGTTAAAATGAGCTCCACCTTAACCAGCTACAACATTAAAATGCTGCTTCTATCTTCCACTGGGATCTAACTGTGTCTGTTGATGTAATCCAGCTGATCCAGACTGTGAGAGCGGTAGATCCGGACGAGCCGCTGGGCGGACAACACTTCTACTACAGCTTGGCTCCAGAGGCCGCCAACAACCCCAACTTCACCCTGAGAGACAACCAAGGTACATTAAACATGTGCTGTCCAGCTGCACTGCAAGGCTCGGGATTCTTGTGTTTTACTAGCCTGTACAGTGGTAGACACCCATTTAGGTTAAAGGTGGACAGAAAATCCATCTTGTATGATTGTAGCAGAGCTTTGTAGCATCAAAAGATCACAAGTTGGATGACGGTGCTTGAGCTGCAACGCCTCGTCCTTCCACCGGTTCCATCACCAGAGAGTCTGAACGCTTTAGCTCCATTTGTTCTGGAAGAACAGCTCACTAAATCACACAGATGCTCGGATCCAAGGCTAATCATGTAAAGGCCATTAGCATCCTAACATCCAGAAAACACCCACTAGTCTCGTGTGTCTGCGTGTTTCCTCTTTGCTTTCTTTGTTGTAGATAATTAAACATGTACACAGGATTAAGTCATGATTGATTTGTTGTGGATATATTGAACGTCCAATATGGATCTAGTGGTTGGAATACATGACACTGCCATACCACTGTCTCGGTATGGGAAAGTTTAATACATTTTCATTTATAGGAAAGTGACCTCATTCAAGTCTAGCTATCAATAAGGACACATGAGGTTACTGTTGCTCTATTTATTTAGACTAAATACTATTTTCAGAAGAATAAATGACTTAAAATATCATAAATAATTCAGTATTTCTGAATGAGGGGAAGGTTGTGATCATGTAGGAGGATTAAAGGGAAAGAACATGTAAGATAACAGTTGAAAGAATGAAGACAATTTAAAGTAATAATGTCTTAAAAGAACAGTTGTGTTAAATTGCTGTGTTTAGCACCAATCATCATTTCACAGCTGCTAAAATCTTCACTTCTCACCATCGCCCATAATTCCCATGACTCCCACTCATTCACAGCCGAAGAAACTCGAATACACACCTGACCTGAACTGTTATCTTTAAAAGTCAGCCGTTGCAGATCTGAGCTCTTAAGACCCTAAACATCTTGCGTCTCTGCACACTAACTCGACCTTTCCCTGACCATTTTGTCTCTTTGCAGACAACACAGCGTGGATCCTGACGCGGCGCGGCGGCTGGTCGCAGCAGGACCAGACAGTCTTCTACTTGCCCATCTTCATCTCTGACGGCGAGCCGCCGGTCCAGACCAGCACCAGCACGCTGACCATCCGTGTCTGCAGCTGCGACCAGGAGGGCAACGTCATGTCGTGCAACGCCGAGGCGTACAGTCTCCCCGCGAGCCTCAGCAGAGGAGCCCTCATCGCCATCCTGGCCTGCATCTTTGTCCTGCTGGGTGAGTTGTCACCTGCTGCTGTGAGGAGCCCGGGGGCCTTTTGTAATATAATATTTAATCTGAAACCATGTCAGCAAACATTTCCTAGCCTTGGTTAAGACTTTAGTTACTGTTGCAGTGCCTGTCAAGCTTTTCTCGCACAGCACAAGTCATTTACAGAGAAAACAGATTTACCACTTAATGATTTCTGAAACAATCTGTCCTTGATTTCACACACAGATACAAACAAAAGCAAGTTTCTCAAACACACTTACATTTGTGCTCTTGTGGAGAGAATAAAACAGAAAGGACACCCTGCAAAGGGTTCATAGCAAACAGTCTTTATTTGACCCCCAAATGAGTTTGAATTGAAATTAGATGCATGAAAATTCTCATTAATATTCAAATCTAACAATATTTAACTAATTCAATTCAATTCAATTTTATTTATATAGCGCCATATCATAACAAAGTTATCTCAGGGCAACTAATATTAATAGCAACGATATTTTGAGGGATAGTAGGATAGTCAGCATCGTTATTAGCTAATAACATCAAGGATAACGTAAACAGAAGCGTATATAATCATCACTTAATTGCATATTTGATATATTTAACAAACATCATTGAAAAGTCCTTCAGCTAAAATGGATCGAATCTTTGACATCAGGATTATAACGGTTTGAATGAAACTCTCCAAGCGAGCAGAGATGTTTTAACAAACTGAGTCCACCTGCTGAGCGCTCCTGCTCACCAGAGCCTGCCGGTCTGCAGGGAGAGATAAAGTGGCCTCCAGGAGAAAGGAGAGTGTGATGCTGCAGGGCAACTGGTGCTAATGAACGCTAGACTTTTCCAGGATGCAAAAACCCAAACCCATATTTAATCCTGCAGCGGTGATGTCGCACCGGGAGAAGCCTGATCCGGCTTCTAAAGCTCCTGTGGTGCCTCGTTTGTCAGACGGAGAATTTTTGAGTTTTAGGACAGGAGATGATTATTTTTAAGACCCTCTAGTGCTGCACACCTCTTATCCATCTTGTTTTTACGTGGTAAACAAGTGTGCAAGAATATCTTGTTTATTTTCTGCTTCAAGGTTGATGATTTTACACCAGAGGAGATATCTCAAGAATACTTACAAGTAGCACACTCGCTAGCCGAAAGGTCAGGGTGTAAAACAAAGTGCTGCAGTGATTTTAATCAAGGCGTGCTGCTGCCCCGAGGCTCGCCTTCGGTCACTACTTTCACATTCTGCTACACAGGTTTAAAGTGCTGTCGGACCAGGGAAACGTTTTGGAGTTAATGCCAACTGCATGACATTTTTCAGAATTTGTGTGACTTCATGTTCGGCATGTAATGAAGCATTTGTCCGAGCTGAGAGGAGCCATTAAAGGCTCTTCTCCTGCAGGAGACACTGACTGAATGTGGTCATTGTGCTTTTTCAGAGATACAAAACTTCAAACCCTCATTCAGAATCCGTTCTTCGTGTTGTTGTTCCCACTGAAAGACGTTGTTTCTCATCTGTTTCTCTGTCCAGTGATGATTCTGCTCATGCTCTCCCTGCGAACCCACCGCAAGAAGCCCTACCTGTGCGACGAGGAGGAGAACGTCCACGAGAACATCGTGCGCTACGACGACGAAGGCGGCGGCGAGGAGGACACCGAGGCCTTTGACATCGCCGCCATGTGGAACCCGCGTGAGGCGCATCACCCCCTGGGCAAGACGAGGCAGGACATGCTGCCGGAGATCGAGAGCCTCTCGCGTTACGTCCCTCAGGTGTGCGTCATGGGCGGCGGCGGGGACAGTAACGTTCAGGGATACGTGCTGGCGAAGCTCCTGGAGGCTGACGTGGACCTGTGCGCCCCGCCTTACGACTCCCTGCAGACCTACGCCTACGAAGGGGAAGGTTCGGTTGCAGAGTCGCTCAGCTCGCTCCAGTCGGGGACGTCCAACACGGACCACGAGTACGACTATCTCAACGAGTGGGGGCCTCGCTTTAAAAAACTCGCCGAGATGTACGGCGTGCTGGAGACAAACAATCCTCCGATGTGGTAGAACACCAGAACGTATGCCTTTTTTAAATCTGAGATAAGTTACGGCAACAAAAAGAAAAAGAGAGACAACATCATCAGAACAAAGTGTGCAAGGAAGACACAATAAAGCCGGGATGCGCTCACGTTCACATCCGCGACTGTTGGACTTGAATTCCTGCCGAAGCCTCGATTCTCCGCAGCCTTGAAGGCCTGAGGTGCAGCAGCAGCAGCAGTGTGAGCTGGATTTAAATCTCCCCCAGAGACGGGCTTCAGAGACGGGCTGGATTGGCAGCCTGGCGAAGCCCGCAAAGAAACGGCTTCAAAGCACATGTTAACTCCCCCGCCTGACCCAGCCACAGGCGGAGCCCCTTCGCTTGAAAGTGTTGAAACACGGGAGACAAACTCTGAAATGCTGATCCACTTCAGAGTGTGTGCTTTCACGGGCGATGTTCTTTTTTTGTCTTTATTTATTCCTTTGTTTATACCTTCTGCTAACTTATTTGGGTACTTCGAACAAACACTGTAGTTAATCTGCCGCTGCGTGAAGAAAGATCACATATATGTTGTAACATACGTGATGTACCTGCCCTCGTCTTCTGTCGGTGTGATGCATCTCTGAATGTCCCGTGACATGCACAGGAGACGGCCATGTTTTCCAGGTTGATATGTTTATTGTATCATTTTTTTTCTATTCTATTTGTATTGTAACTCTGTTTTTTGGGTTTGTTTCACCAAAAACACAAAGCAGTTATACATTCGCGAGGATGTATCCCAGCAGACGTTCAAGTTCTGCACATGATCCTCGTACCAGGACGCGCACACGACCGCGTGGCCTTTCACGTCAGATCCACCGCCGTGCCGTCCGACTGCAGCGAGGCTCGATCTGTCCTGTTAGAGATGCCGTGTTGCTTTTCTGCCACCACACCAATGTGGCTTAATCCTCCAAACCCGTGGACTCCAGAGACGTTAATAATCTGCATTAAGTGCCAAATGTAAAAACAAAGACGTTTTGGGATGAAAAGAAATGTAAAATGAGCAAAACACAAACACCAAAAGGATTTTACAAACTGCGAGGGAAGTGAAGGTGCATTTTGATAATAATTTGAATTTTACTTGAACTCTGTGTGTTCAGTCATGCTACAAGTAAGTGGTATGTGAATGTAGATATCTTTTTGTATTCTTGGTAATAAAAAGGTAAAAACCTACGCTGCTGCTCTTCTGTCCTTAAACCACCTTGAGTCGTTATGTCCAACAACACTGACGCAACAAAAGAAATGACACTTTCTGAACATCTTTGTGGCAAAAGGTGTGGTTTGGGACAATAAGCCGCTTCTTTTGGCGGTGAGAGCATTATGCAATCCTCTGAAGCATGACAGAAATGTAAGTCCTTCAAAAGATTAACTGGCTCTTTAAATTTGCAATCATATGCTAAATTGTCCTCCAAAGCGTTATTGCAGCTGATTCACTTTTCATTACAGTTTCCCTCAAAGTGCTTCATTTGTTTGACTTATTTAGTTTTGCAGCAATAATGCTCAGCATTGATTAAAAGCTCACACACACACACACACACACGCTGCCTGCTGTACCTGGGATCTCACAACATCGCTCCATCTGATTGCTTTCACTGTAACATTCATATGAGCCAATGGGAATCAATCAGTTACAACCAGAGTCTCCACTTTACTGCCTGTGTCAATCAAAGATGACAAAGTCCAAAGGAACGAGATAATCTGCCTTTCTTCAAAACAAAGAAGTAAGTGAGAGATCCGCGGCGCTGACTCACCTGCTGGGACGCACGCATTCAACAGTGAAATTGCACCGAAGACGAGCCTAAAAAATATAAATCCTTTTCCTTAAATGCATTCGTATCCACTGCATGCTGAGCAGAACGCTTCTCGTCTGTCTCTGTCTGTTTTAACATTCACCAGTCCACCAAGGCTTCACACATCTGTCTGACCTCCACCCTCCTCTCGCCAGGCAGCACCGCGGGATGGTAGCTTGTGTTGCCCTTCTGCCCTCTGGTGGTAGAAAACAAATGTCTTTGTGCAGCTTAAAATGTTACTATTACTAAATAATCCTAAAAATGAAGGATTCAAGAGCGTAAATGCGTTAAACACACACTTCAACACGTTGCACACAAGGTTTCAAAGGGAGTCACGTACTTAGGACAGAGCCAGGCTAGCTGTTTCCCCCTGCTTCCATTCTTTATGCTAAGCTACGCTAAATGTGTCCTGGCTTCTTTATTTTCTGAACAAAGACGTCACAAAATCCAGGATGTTTTTACATTCACTTCTACTCGTACAGGACAGTCTAACAGTTTGCTTGTTCTGTGAGCGTTGTTCTCCAGTTTACCAAACTCCCCTTCAAAGACGAGAAGGATCGACGCTCGCCGTGACCTCCTCCCCATCACTCCTCGCCATAAATCTCTTGTGAGGAGCATCTGTCAGCTCCTGTCCTCCAGCCTTCACCCTGCTCGCTGTCCTTCCCCACACTTTGCCTCTATCCAACCCCTCACACTGTCACAGGCTGCCTGTTTGCCCCATTGCCAGCCAGCCTCTCCCAGGCCGGAGCAGTGCCATCCGAAAAGGCACTGAGGGGGTAATTTGTCTTAAGCTCCACTGCTCTTTCAAACAGGCGAAGGAGCTCAAACGGTAGAAGATAATAAGAAGCCTTCCAGCTCTAATCCTGCTGAGGGTAAACCGCAGCAGACCCGGTGAATCATCCGCTAATGCCAAGTGGAAAAACACACTCCGCTCTGCTGGAAACTGAGGAAAGAAAGACAAACTCCAGGCCCAGGGAGAGGAGAGCAGGTCCAACCCATCTGACGTGGAGTTAGAGACGAAACATATACAGACCTCTTTCATTTTCTTTCTCCGCCCTTCCTCCCTCTGTTGTGCTCTGTTCTCGTCTCCACCTTTGTCTTTCCCTCCTCGTCCTCCTCTCAGCTCGGGATCACGAGTGCAGCGACGGCTTGTTTTCCGCTTTATCTCTTTAAGCTTCTGCAGAACACGAGCTGTTTCCCGCCAGAGCGCGGAGCATCATCAGGTTTACAGTCACTTCACACTCTTCTTCTTCCATCTTTTTCCCGTCACATCTCTTGGTTGCTAAGAGTAAGTTAGTCTTAATAATGAAGTTCATGTATCAACCCAATTGCTTTGCTTCGTTCTTTTACCATAAATTAGATCATTCAAGGTCACATTTACATTCATGTGAATTACAAAAATCAAGCCCTACAACCAAACCTTATTATATTTAACATAGAATAATGTTTAAATATTTGGTTATTAGCAGCCTTTATGCCGCTTCCCACGAGGATAATAATAATAATAACCTGTATTCAGAGTGACGGAGGACGTGTGATGGTTCTTCTGAAGCTTTGTTTGGTTTGATTAATGGTACAAAATGCTTCACCTGTCACTTATTTGCCCACATGATAGGAGGCATATTGTGTCCTCTTAGTATTTTGTCCAATATTATTGTAATGTTTTATTTTTTTGGCATCTGAGAGCATTTTTGCAAAAGTAAAAGGCATCATTTCCTACAAAGACCCACCAAGGCTTTGATACTTGATATTGTTACATCAACAATTGTTGTGGCGGCAAATTTGATGCTTAAAATAATGAAATATGTTCCGAAGCAGCATCAGAACATGCCACTTCCCAAACAGATTAACTGAACACAACAGATATAAGGATATAGATATAAGGAGACCCTGCGAGGCTGAGGAGGACATGTTCTGCTTTCTGTCTTTCGCCATGAATAAGAGGCGGGCGAAGACGTTTTCACTCTTTGCTTCAGAGTCTTGTGGTCCTGTACGATCTGTCCCACTCCTGCCAGCTTTGCACATTTTTATTATTAATGGCAGCGATGGACGCCTTCGCCTCGGAGCCTGCATGACGTGAATATGTGCAAAGTTAACTGCAGTTGTCTAAGACTACAGATTAGAAAGACGAGGCTCTGCTGCAGTGACCAATGTGTCGGGTTGCTTCCTGCGTCCCACGAGAGTCGAGTCAACCCCCCGCGCTTCTTTCTGCTCTTTGAAAGAAGAAGCACGACAACACAAACTGGATCTGACAAATTGGACTTGGCGCCCAGCGTTTGAGGAAATAGAAATGGAAAAACAGCGAGTGGACAGAAAGGAAAGTGATGGAGGAGCTGAGCGGGTGCGTGTGAATTGTCTGGGTCGGGATGAGACCACAGCACCGGTTGTGCTTCTCATCGAGCTGCAGGTCCAGTGGATCCCAGCAGGACTGTTTGTTTACCAGACTTCTTCATTTGGTCAGTGAGTGTATGAGGATGTGACTCCTTCAGACAGCTGTGGGGGTTAAATAAAGAGTCTCTGTTCTCCTCTGCTGTTCTCATCCTTGAACCATTTGGTGTTTTTCCACCTGGGCTTTATTAACATTAAGAAGGTCTTGTAAACTTTTCTTTCTTCTGTTTTTGTCCACATATGAAGCCACTGTGGAGTAAATTGTACTAATTAATTGCTGATCACATCCTCTATTTAACTATTCAAATTATATTTCTGTATATTAAAACATCTGAACAATACATTTACATTCAATTAAAACAATTCATTACAGTTTTTTTACACATTTAATGTTTATCTGTTTGTTTATCTGTTCTTTGAGTCATGATGGAGTTTAAGAGATGTGGGTGTTGCATTGTGGGATATGTAGGCTCCAGCATTAGCTCGGCCTCTGCTGCTTTGATTTTATTGCACTTTTAGTACGATATTAAATTAAAAGGCATAAACTGCATCGAGTGAGGTTGAAAAAGGCACAACATACACACCTTTTTGGCGTGTTGCCCTTTAAGACAAAGCAAAGTTAACTCTAGTCAGTATGTTTATGTGCTATAAGTAAGTATAAAACCCCTCACAGGTTATTTATGAAGTAGATTTAGGGCCTGATGAGATGAAACAACCCATAATTTCACACAAACATGCAAAGAACAGAAATGTTTGTGTCTTTCCAAGCTGATGAATCATCTGGTGATTGCTCGGGTCTATCTTCCTACCCCTTCGTGGGTCCTGACCCACAGGTTGGGAACCGTTAGCATATCTCAAAGCTAACATATGATATGTAAAGGTTAAGACATATAAGTCCATGTAAAACACACATGAATCATCATAATAATCTGCTTTGGACCCATCAAACCTCCCGTGAAGGGTAATCATGTCCTTGTCTGCAGGTTATTATATTTCAATCAATCACCTCAGCAGGTGATTCCACTGAAGGGGAGTTTTGATTTGAAGGTGTGTTAATCAGTGATATCAGCAGGTGCAGTCGTTGGTTTAATTTAATCCTGCAGACTCTCGGCCCTCCGGGGCACATGATTGTCCGTCCTCCAGACATGCAACCTCTGTGCATCCAGTCACGCACACATCCGACCCCAGCTATGCAGACACAGGCTGCAGTAAAAACACTTTATGTGCACACACACACATATTAAATCACATGTGACTCAAGTCTGTCTTCACCCAGAAATGTGTTTCTTTACTTCATTCTTGGGCTTCACTGTGCAGAACGATGCGTGTTTGACACTAAAATGTTGTTTTTCATGTTTTTTTTGCAGCAAACAAGACACATGTACATACTGACAGATTCTGGGAGAAGAAGTAGTCACTTTAAGAATTTTTAACAAGGTAATCAAACTTTTTTAGTAAAAAATACACTATTATTCACTACGTCTGGTGGGGTTTGTTAAACAAATCCCGAAGCACTCGAAGTCTCTGTACTTTTATGAAGCGGATGTTCAAGAGAAAACGGAGAGAGACTGGAAGAAAACACCAAAAAGTCTTTGATTTAGCTAAGTTTTGACAACTTCGATGTTATTGTCACTCTGTGCTGAGGTTGGTGCGTCCTTTTGGGGAGTGATGAGGTCCCAATTAGTGCTCAGCGGGATCCTGAAGCAGAAAATAACAGTGACAATGTACACATCTCTCCAAGACTCCCACGTGTGTTTGGCATTTTGAACAATCAATTTTCGAGTCTCGTCGTGAAGCCCAGCATCTGTTTGGTACATCTGCAGCATAAATGAAGGCTTATTTTGCTCTATATGTTAATGTTTCTGGTCTCGTTTAATTAGATAGCCACTTAATGACATTATTGATTGACTTGTGGCAGCCAATCTGAACATCCGAAAGAAGACTTCACAAGCCTGAGGCGATATCTTGAGTCACGACAACCTCCGACATCCAGGTCCTCGGGGGGGGGGCTTTGAGGGCCAGCATCACTCGTGGACTCACTTCACGGAGATCCAGCCGTGTGAGGGAAGAGCAGCTGCCTCCGTCTGCTTCGATCTGCCGGCTAGTTCATCTCCTCAGCGCTGTCTCGCAGCGTGTGAAGCTTCACGTGGAACAATGTAACGCTGGAAAAGCTTTTAGAAATAGTTTCTGTACTTTTTATACATTTCATTTGTGTTCTTGTATTTAATGCCTCATTTACTGCACTTGAAAGGGTGAAAACGTTCAGACACGGCAGTTACTTTGGACAAAATCAGCTCAAATTAACATCTTTAACCTCGTGTGTTTCACATCGGTAGGAAACAACAACTCCACAGCCCAGACTGAAACCATCACAAAGCTCTCGGATCTGTTTGCTAGCTTGCTAACTAACAAGCTACGACTTGTAGTTTTCTTCTTGCTACTGGAAGCTAACAGTGAATGCGCAGAGATGAAACTGATCTTTTCATTTAACACTCGTTAAGACAGCAAAAAGGTTTCATTCTCAAGTATTACAGTCATTAAATGCACCTTTATGATACAGTTTGCATGCTGGCTACGTCTGAATTCTTATCTCCATCTACGAGGGGGGGTCTGACCAACATGTACGTGGATAAAATCATAATTATTATTATTATTTGAACTTTTAAGAAGTCCAGTAACCAACCCAAAGCTGTTTTTATCAACAAAAAGATGGATCAACCAATCAGCTCGTCTGACACATGGGACCACGAGACACATTGCTGAGATTTGCAAGATGTGAGCGTCTATGTGGACAATTAACCTTTGAAATATTGAATATATTTATAAAGTCCAGCCCAGGTTGGCACATATTTCACCCTCCGTACCTTCTGCACAACCTTCTGCTGGTTTCCTGCTGGTAACGTTTCTCTGTAACTACAGACTCACAACCTCCGACTTTCTCCCAGCGAGAGAAGTGAAGCGAACCATCAGTGTTCACCTCTGACTCCACAACAACAGCAGGGCGAGAGCAGCTCCAGTGACTGATGGGAGGTTTTCTATTCTTATGTCCAATTTTAAAAGCAGCAGTAAGCAACGTCTGACCTTTGTTTCCCACCCAGGAAGAGTTGTGGTACCACAGACTGAGCGTGTGCACAAGTCTCCGGCCTTCAAGCATCGTATATAATAAATAAACCCTTTTCAAAACAAGGTTACAAAGTGCTTTACAAGGCAACAATACAACATTCAGTGTATAAACAATTTCTAGTGGTGAAATAAATAAATGTAAGACACTTCAAAGACGATAAAGTCTTCTTTAAGGTAAAAGTTAACCAATTAAAATAGCTAAAAGACACTACAAAGATCATACAAGTTACAGTCAAATAAAATCTGCAAAGGTTTTCCGATAAAAGAATGTTTTAAGAAGAGATTTAAAAGATTTCACCTGATTTCCTCAGGTAGATGGTTCCAGAGCCTCGGGGCCCTTACTCTAAACGCTCTGTCCCCTTTCCTTTATCGTATAATCGTATGTACGATTTAATAACCTTGAAAGTCCAGTGCGACGCACGTCTCCCTCCGGTGCGAGGGTGGACTTGGGGGCGGACAGAAACCGGCGCATGGTGAGAGAGCGTCTTGTCAGCGTGATGCACATTCGCAGGATTAGACACATTTGTTTTGCGTTGAGTTTGACCTCCTTTAATCCGTCGTGCTGCCTCTCCGGCATTCATTAAGGCCGAGAGGCGTCAACAGATCGATGGCAGCAGAACAGGTGTAAGTCACGGCTTACACGTAAAAACACTACGAATAATCAGGAATAAATGTACGACTGAAACGTCTCAAATGTATTTATCTCTAGCTGAAATCCCCGGGACACATTTTAAGATAAATGGTGCACATTACCATTATTATAAGATTGTATTCTTTATTCTGAGGTGTTTAAAACACAAACCGTATCTTCTTTTCATGCAAACTTTTAACAGGTTTGTCTTTTTTTTATTATAGACTGACACGTAGTTCTATATATATCTATAACAAGTTGAAGTTAAATATAAAATCCAGTGGTGGAAGAAGATCAATAGCAATTTACAGCAACTTTAACTGTTTCTGCTGCTGCTGCTGCTGTTGTTTCATTATTAGATATTATTACTGATGCAGTAAGGTGTAGCCGGCTGCAGTAGAGCACATGTTTTATTGAGTTTTATATGTTCTAGTAACTACAGGTGCCTAATAAATATAGTGGAGTAAAAGACCAATGTTTAGTTTAGCTTCATTTATCTTTTCTCTCTCGTTCTCTTATCTTTAACGGCATGCATGCAGGCTTTTAGTCGTATCTGTTCTCCCTCCTGTTGGGCCACCAGATCAAAGCATAATTACAGGCTTGTTTGGCGGTTCTTGAAATAGTGTTCGTGTCCCGGTGTGTTTTTTAAAAGGAGGAAACTCGTAAATGCACATTTCCTGCATTCCAGTGGAAAACGCTGCTCGTACGTTTGTCCTGGTAAGAGTGAAGAGAGAGAAGCAGGAGACACTTTACACACTTAACTCCGACCGTATGACATTCCTGGTTGGCTGGTTGTGATTCTGGCTGCAGATATTGTTCATTAGCAACATCAAAGCATCAAAAGCACACGCCAGAGTCTGAAATTAACTCTACCAAATGTCATTCAAACTCGTCTTTGAGGGATTTTCTTCAAGGCGCAGTTGGTGGTAAATTACAAACTGTTGAATCCAAAATATAAAATCAGTATTTAAAACAGATCTCAGCACCATGCAAACACCACAGCTGGGCCTGGAAGATGTCCCCAGATCCTGGTGTGATGGGTCTCCTGCTCACCCACAGGCCTGTGCATGTCTGTTTGTGCCTCCAACAGGTGAACTTGCCACTTTAACAGCTGCAGGTGTCGATGTTTGTCCGTCGATACGTGTCCGAGTGAACAGAAGAGGTTTACCAACAGAAATGTGTAAATTGAGACACAGCATGAGACAAAACGTACCCTTTGTGCTGACCTGCAACTTAAACACCACTTGTCACATTTTTGGGGGGGATTTGTGGCGAATTGACACTTTAACAGTCCAATCAATGTCCTCACAAGTGACCAAAACAAGAGTGTGTGCCGTGTGAAGGTGTGTTCGGGGGGTCAGAGGTGGGGACAGGCAGGCGGGCTGGCCTTTATGATTGTGAGCATAAAAAAATGCACTGCTTGCAGAAATTGACTTGCAGGCCTGTGTGATGATGGCACAATAAAGGTTTCTACAGTCAATACTCCAGTGCAGTCCGAGCATGTGCACGGGGCCGATCATCGCTGGGAACTCTCTGAATCAATAAGTGGGTAAATAAATTAAACCCGGCGACGGGACAGTCGAGGAAACACGCCGGCAAATGGCGAAAAAACGTCCGTGAAATGGAGAGAGAGAGCGATTTGCTCCTCCGCTGAATTAATTTCAGTTTATGCTTCTTTGAACTATGAAAACACACGACGCTGCTAAGAGCGCGTGGGTGGAGGTGTGGGGGGGAGGAGAGAGAGAGAGAGAGAGAGCAAACTAAATCCAGAACCACCATCCTGATGTAAAAATATGCAAATGTTCTTTTCTCGAGCACCTGCAGCAAAGGTCGTTCCCCCACCGCACTGTTCCTGCCATCTGCTCGTCTCTCAGCCCCGTCGACACTGACGCCACAAATCACCTGCGCCACAACTCTGATGAAGAGACAATTTAACTGAGGATGACTAGAAAAACACATTTAAACACCCTCTTGGGACCAGTGGGAGTCAACGTTGTTTTCAATGGGTTTGCAAGCTTTTGCTGAATTCAGGAGAGAAGAGGAACGAATTTGATAAATAATGCAGCAAAACCAAGACGAGTGGATAAGATGCAAGAGGGGGGGGAATCTATAGCAGTTGTCGGGAACAATATTAGCCAGATGATTGCATCTTTAGTCAACACAGGCTCCAAAAAGGATAGAAAGATGGAGGAAATTGGGTCTCCAGTGGGTCGTTGCAGAGACGAGGACGAGGGGACCCGTCTGAGGGCCCTTCAGGTCGGAGTGCAGGAGCAGCGATTTGAGCGATTACAGGAGCAGCGGGGGGGAAACAGTCCGGATGTTTTGTGTCAGAAGAGGCTACCTGCTGAGGAGGACAGAAGAAATAAGTGAGCACTCCGGTAACAATGAGCTCCTGCAGCAGCTTCACAATCAATCCGGTCAAAAAAAACAGTGCGTCAGAGTGAAAACGGGCATAAGTGCTGTTATTCCTTCACTACAACACTTGTGCACAACTAGCTACAAGAGTGAAGAGTGCACAGCCACGCTAGCAGCGCTGCGAGGTTGTACGGAAACATGAGTGTGCAGGAATAATGTTCACAATGTTCGCTATCGTGGTTTAGTGTGTTAGCATGCTAACATTAGCGGATAAGTACAAAACCCACAGTGCAGCCGAGGCTGATGTTGTACTGGACAAATTAAAATCATCGAGGATCACCATGAATGTCTCTGACGGCTGAAAACAAAGGACAGCTGGACAGACTTGGAGAAATGGGATGGACTTGTCACCAGCATCCTGACCTGAACACATTTACGAGCAGGAAGTGCATCACAAACAGACACTTGACGTTTTGATGTGCTAAAAGAACAAATTCACATTTTCCATTAAGGTCCATGTTTGTTGATTGTCTGGGGGGGGTTCTTATACTAACAATGAAGCTAGGGAATACAATTATTTCTGGCAGCTCAATATTGGCAACAAGGTTTTATGAAATGGTCCCTGCTGATGGGCTGCATAACCCTGTGACAACAACAATTACCCACGGTGTTCGCTGTGATGGATCACGTATCGAGAGCAATTCAGTTTCAATTTTCTAGTCTTCAGTTTTTCTTCTATCTCCACTTTTCATCGTCCTGCTTTTAATCCAGTTTGTCTGCTTTGACGGGATCATCCGCCTCGTCTGAACCCACTTCATGAAGAAAAAGCTTGTGTGTGTGTGGAGCGCACGAGTCGGCTCTCTCCAAAATGCTTCCTGTTGGTTTACCGGCCGTGTTGTCGTCTGCAGAGCGGCAGGAGCGCTGAAGGATGAGCGGTGACTGATGGTTTACTCTGCAAACCGCACAGGTCACACTGAAACAGAGCCTCAAGGAGAGACTCCAGGAAGTGTGTGTGTGTGTGTGTGTGTGGTTTGTGCACACATATTTAATGCACATGCATATTTCTTTATAATAGTTGTTTTCCTGTAAACAGCCTCACAGAGTACTACAGTAAGTGTGGAGACGACTCGTCTTGTTGTGTTGTGCAGCGCTTTGTACTTGTTATTTTAGTTCTGAAACTTATCAATTGATATGATGTCAATTAATCAATTGATTAATCCTCCGAACCCGAGGTTTCGTCTTTCATTTGTTTAGTTTCTGTGGATTTAGTCGTTGATGAAATCCTCACGTTGGAGAAACTGGTTTTGCATCTTCCTCTGATAAAGAACCAAAGATTTACTGAACTTATAATGATGCACTTTTAAAACTGTGAGCATCTTGTAGTATAAAGGGGGGCGTTAAACGTTACATAAGACGGCAGTGGGTAAGATAACGTGACATCCCATCACACCTGCAGTCCCTGCAGGACAGAACTAAAGGGCCACTTCCTAATTCAGTCTACTCTTAACGGGTATTGAGAGACAAAAACCCACGTCTATTGAATCAGTAATTAAGTCGGAGGTAGAAAATCTGGAGAATCCTGGAGCGAGGAAAGAGTGTCACGGCGTGATTAAGTCCTTCAAGTGGAATTGCACGAGGGGATCGGGGCCTTGTGAGCGTCAGAGAGGGATTTCCAGGAGTGGAGCAGGAGGGAGGGGGTTGGGAAATGACTACTTCAGGTTCCTGGAGCTCCGGGAGGAAGGAAGCAAACCGAAACTCAACTTCAAGGAATGGCACGAGGGCCGAGTGGAGGAGCTGAGCGCTCGCACCATCGTCACCTCGTGGGCGTCCTCTGGGAAGAGAATGAGATGAACACATGGGAGCCCGAACAGCAAATCATTGACTGGGACGTGTCTGTGGACACTGGTGGACGTGCAGAGGAAGAGGAAGTCGAGACGCCGGAGCTGTGGGATGATCGTCATTTCCTGAGCGGGAAGGCAAATTAAACCAGATGCATATCGTGAGAGCACTTTTATCTGTTCTGCCTTGTACAAACACGAAACATGACAAAAGTCAGGACATCTCAGCCTCTGCTGCTTTGATTTTATATTAATTATTAAGAAATTGCTGTTTTTAATCCGTGGTTTTTAATTTCTTCCTGGTGTGCACTTGTTTAAGATGTTTTAAATGTGTAGTTTCCTCTTTCTCATATATTGCATCCCTTGTCATCCGTCTTTGTAGTCTACACAGGCCATGGGACTACAATTCCCTTCAGTAGGATCTTGTGTCATGGATACAGAGGTGCTCTGCTTCTTGTCCCCTTCTTGTCCAAACGTGAGCCAGGTTGTAATTAATCTGTCCACATACTTAGGTTTCTTTGAGTAACAAACTCCCGAGGTCCATTTTATTAAAAATACATTTTCTATCAGGAATAATGATAAATAAGTCATTATGGAAGCAAACGTCTTAAGATTATTTTAAAGAACAACCAACATGTTTTCACTTTAACTAAAACCAACAGGATGACGTGAGCTTGAGGTCTCGTTCTCCAAAGACTGTTTAAAACTGAAGCCACAGGGTTCAGAAATCCAAACCGCCCCGCAAAGAGCTCTCGATCAAGCCCTCGAAAGCAAAAAGAGCAGAAAACGATCATTTCATGAGCCGGGCATTGATTGGTCATGTTCTAAGAACCCACCAGTCATCCGTCCCGAGCCGGGCCTGGAACAGAATGAGGCTCTTACGTACGCGGTGTCGTTACCCACACCTGCACTCCAGAGCAACGCCATTGATTTCCCTCCTCGTCTGTCATATTTCAGTTTGTCTGATCTCAGCTCCTGAGAGCTCACGCACACACACACATGCAGGGTGTTAACTATTGATTAACTTTCACGTGAGGAAGATCTAAAGTCAGAGTGATTAGTTAAACCCAGCAGAGATGGAATACTGATCATACTTGCAGCTTAATGGCATTCACTGCAGAATGTTTGTCAAATGCATGTTACAGGTTACATGCACATGTATGTTGCACGTGAATAGTGACCTCTTGAGCACACATCGCTCTCGTTGGTACCTCCAGAGACACCGTACACCTCCATCTTTGGGAAACTTTGTCCTCTAAAGCTTTCAGATATTCAGACACACTGACATACTGTAGGAGTGTTCTCTGAAAAATTGATATTGCTTTTTACTCCCTCTGTTGCACACTGTCACCCAACGCTGCCTCCTACAAATAGGAGCCATAACGTTTTTATTTTTTTGTCCCTGCGTGAGAAAAAGAAGTCTCATCTGCTGCCCGGCTTAAACAGATGACAAGAATCCACGATACATCCTCGACAGTGATGTCCCCGGGACAAACCTGCCACTTAATCCTGTGATCCAGTGAGGAAGGAGATTTCTGACTTCCTCACTTCCCAGCGGAGAGATGGGGAACTTTAATGCGTTAGTCAATTAACTAATTAACCTGCCGATCGGTCTGCAACACCTGAGACAGAGCGCAAATCAACAGCAGTGATTTAACTCTTATCAGTCATCACTACATTAGGAGGGTAAAGGTGCACGGTAACTAGTCAGTTCATCATCTTAAAGTATCGTGTATCAAAAGTTACTCAATATTATTGGCTCCTGTGTAAAGACAAACTACAGTCCTGTGTAAAGACAAACTACATGGACATTTAAATGGAGGTTTGGTGTTTATCATTTTAAAATCCAATTAAACACTTAAATCATGACGCTTGGGGTGTTTTTCGGGGTATTTTTCCAAACAGAGGCCACGGTATATAAAGTAATAGTGTATATATATATATATATATATATATAGTGATCATGGCAGGTCTTCAAATGCAACAAAACTTTCCAATGACACTTTCACATTTGCAGACATTCGTGTGACTCTGAGGATGAAGATCTCTCGTGTGATTACAGGTCGTTCCCTCCTGAACCTGCAAAGCTCGTTAGAGATGCAGCAGTTCCTCTTTACTGCCTCTTGTTCTGCTTCTTCCCTCTTCAGCCCTGTGAGCTGCTGACCGTCCCTCCCACTCTCTGACGAACTACCTCCTTACACCTCCACCCCTCGGACGCTGCCTGCCTGCTACCTGTTGTTTGAAGGCCTCTGCCAGGACCAGTACACACCACAATACTGTTTCCGTACAGTAACCAGTGTCAGAAATGGAGGAAATCGTGGGTTTTATCACTTCATTGTTGCTCAAATGCAATGTTTTGTCTTTTTCTACAGGCTAAATCGCTGGAAAGGGTCGTTTAGTAACGGTTCTGGAGCTTTCAGTCATTTCACTAAAGACGTCTTATCTTGTTTTGAAGGTGAATAATGACATTTCAGTGTCAGCTCGGACACAGGTATTTGAAATAAACTGGACATTTCTACGACAACTGGGCCATCAGCTGAGGAAGACAAAGGCAAAGCAAAAGGAGTCAAAAGCTCCAGAACAGGTACTGTACCGTCCTCGTGGAATTTATTTAAAAAGGTATTTTGGTGTTCACATGTCCTTGATTAACACAAAATAAGCCACTAGGGCTGCAAAGCTTTTTACGAATGCTGTAAAATAAAAGTCCACATCGTCGTTAGCGGCTGGTTTTTCACGCAGTGCAGCCGACAGTTGCAGTATTTCTCTACAAATGGACATTTATGTTAAAGCTGGTAAAAAAAGAATAAAACGGTCCACAATCGTCCAAATAAAAACATAATTCGTTAGAAATGAAGACCGCTGGAGCCCTTGTTGTTCAGATTCAGAGCGTTTGCTTTAATATTTCACCAAAAACAGCAGCTGCTTGTGTCGGCAACGTGACACAAACAGGAAACTACGACAGGAACTTCACGGCATTTTACAAACACACAGGCACAGAAATGACAAGCCTCCTTTTTACCCTCTTAAGTTTCTGTAAAAAAAAAAATTTAAAAAGAATAGAGAAAAACATACGAACAACAACGTTATTACAGAGGACAGGAAGGATTTTCAAGATCCAGTAAGAATATTCTGTGTTTTAATCTCAAAACAAACTAAACGGCTGGTGTTTATCGGTTGTATATTGTTGGTTTTGTGTAAAATAATGTGATTTTACCACCTTCAGATCAATAAGTCATAAATCAGCACTGTAAGTGTTAAAAACACATGACACATTCAAAGTTCATTTATCACGAATGGAGATAATCTCTGTGGATGATCCCTAAAAGCGCTGTTAACACCGGTTTTAACTCCTGTTTCCTGCAAGAAATCTGCAATTTAAGCAGTTTTCTCCTAAATCACTGAAACAAAAAAGGAACTGCACCTTTCTTTCTCTTTCTTTACAACAGGTGGGGGTTTTTTGCAGCGTCTGGGTTACATCCCTGCCATGACAACGACCCGGTGACTCGGAGGTGGATGCAGTTCATCTTGTGACAGATCTGCAGCCGACAGTGAGGCCTTGTGACAGAAACCTCCTGGCTTTAGCATATCATATATTAGATATATATATTTTGCAGATTATGCAACCAATGTGGTTAAACAAGATAAAATTCCAGTCACAAATAGTACAGCCATGAGCTGAAGCCCAGAATGGCTGCACAGATGGATTATTAAAGACCTGGTTCACCCAAATAACTGAAACAAGAAATCCTTGCACTTTCACACGATGTTGGTTTAATGTTTCCAGGTTTTGAGATATTTCTCGAGATTTATGCCTCAAGTGAATGCAACTCTTTTTAGAAATGGCCCCTGTTACTCTGATTACAATCTGAAGAAACCACAGTGAACAGTTTTTACTTTCTAATAAGGCATACAACACAAATGGTTTCTTTTAGGAAATAACCTCATAAAACAGCAGCTCGTCCCACATGAACCAGTTCAGCTGAACTTGACTTGCCTCTCACTGCATCTGCAAAACAAACAGCTGCTCTATTGTAGGCCCAACGCTTCCACAACACAATAATCCCGTGCAGGAGCTGCGAAACGGCTGAAGTTTGTTTTGATTTCATCCGTTTAAGTCTCTCAAACGCAATCAAAGTCAAGTTCTGCTCCTCTCTTGTGTTGCGCAGGGAGGAAGCCTCAGACTGTGGCTGAAGGTGGTAAAATCACAACAGATTGAACCAAATCAAAGAGAAGCGGTTGTAATTTTTAAAGAAAACTTTTTTTTAAACCTTCAGTGACAGAATCTACCATCATGTAGATGTATGAAATAAAAAAAAAGTGGATATACGTATTTATATATAACATTTTGGTACTAAATACCAAAAACAACAAACACTTTTTAACTTTCTGTCTTTATGTTGTGTCACACGAGTGCCCTGAAGTGCACTGAACACAGAGCTTTCTAATCTCACAATCAGACTCATGACACCAACCGTGTAAAACATGTCAACAAAAACTAAAAAGGAGGGAATTACAATCGTTCTGTACATGACGAGGCTGCTGCTTCACCCTGTTTGTGTGCACTGTGCACTCCATCGCTTTAACAACACAGTAAACAGACACAATTGCTTGCCTCAACATAGAAAAGTGAAAAGAAAGAGTAACGTCCATCTCTGCGGGCGGCGAGAGATATTCAAAAGCAGATAAATCGATACAGTCGTCATTAACTGGAACCCCACAGCGCCTCCGCCCACTCCTGACCCCTTCCTGACCCCTTCATCACACACATAAACTCACAGCGTCGCACTGTGGAGCCCATTTCCACCTGTTTTTCTAAATGAAGGAAGGAGTTAAGAGTCGATAGTGTGTGGGCTGCCAGTGAGAGGCCGGGTAGCGGCCTGCAGGTCGGGGTGAAGTAGATGGACAGTTTACTGATCGATGAAAACATCCATGGGAAAATAGATAAAAAAGGATGCACTGCAACAAAAGAACTTGAAACAGGAAAGTTGACCTGAATGTCCAATTTTTTTTTATGCAAATAGTTTGACATTATTGTCTCTCTTAACGAGAGTTAGCGATAGATACCAGTCTCTTATAGAGCTAGAGCCAAGAGGCGATTATCTCAGATTAGCTTAGCCTAAAGAGCTACAGCTAGCCTGCCTCCCTTCAAAAATATGCCTACAAACACCTCAAAAGCTCACAAATTACTGTAACGCGTTATATTTCGTTTGTTTAATCTATACAAAATGAGAAATGAAACGTTAAGTTGTGTTTTTATAGGGAGTTGTGTGCTGTAGCTAACTCACGTAGCATGTAGCAAGTTAGCATGTTACTACCTGTAAAATCCGCCTGGAAGCAGGGGGAAGCAGCTAGCCTCGCACTCTTCACACGCTTACAAAACACAGCTAAAACTCACAAATTGATGTTTTCTCTCATTTGTATAATCCTTAAAAAGTGGGAAATGTTAAAACGTCAAGTTGTGTTTTCATGTGGAGTTTCGTGCTGCAGCTAACTCACCTAGCATACCGCCTTAAAGCAGCTAGCCCTCACATGCCTACAAACACAGCTAAAGCTCACACATTACTGTAACATGTTTTATGTTGCTTGTTGAATCCGTACAAATATATACAACGTTAAGTTGTGATGCTTTATGTTTTATGGGGTGTTATGTACCCTAACGCACGTAGCATGTAGCTCCTAGCATAACAGTTCATTTCTGTTTGTGTGCAGATGAAACGAACGAGATACGACGGGTGAATTGATGGGCTCTAGAGGAGACAGTCTGTTTAACATGGGACAGAGCCAAGCTAGTTTGCGATTGGCTAAGCTAATCGCCTCATGGCTCTTGAGCCGTACGTAACACGTAACCATGAGTGGTATCGATCTTGTCAACCTATTCCCGGAAAAGATGCAAATACATATTTTATGTCAAATGTCAAATTATTCCTTTTTATTTTTGTCTTTCATCCAGTTCTAAATGCAGTATTTTGAGCCATTTCTTTGTTTATCAGATAGCCTGTACATTTTTGAAAGCTAGCACAACGTTTCCCACCATATCAAAATGGGACAGCCTCTAGCGATAATTTTAATTACCAATTAATCTGCCAATAACTTGATAAATGCAAAGTTTAATCATTTACAGAAAATAGACCCACTGCAAGTGACGTCTTTATATTATTGGTGTTTTCCAAAACCCAATTATATTCAATTTACAACGATAAAACCATAAAAAAACATCAAATCCTCACTTGATTGGAGGAAAACAACAAATGTTTTTTTTGTTGCTTGATAAATGTCAAACAATAATCATTAATTTACCAACCAGTCTCTTGCTTGGCTGATAATTTCAGCAGTAACTCAAACTTGTAAGCTTTAATAAAGCAACTCACTACAACCCGTGTTTTTTTGTTTAATTTATGTCTGTAATATGCTGAACAACAGGCTACAATCCCTGTTTTGTCGTCTTCTTTTTGACCACAATCCAATTACTAACCACATGGAGCCATCACAGCAACAGTTGTGTAGAAAAAAACTAAAGAAAATGAAAGCAGTGTTGATTTCGAGATAATTTGAATGGTGCCAGACGTGGATCCTGCACAGTTAATTCCTGCAGCATCAGTGAACGGAGAGCAGCCAAGTCCGAACTCTTTCTCCCGCAGCACCAGCTGGAACCTGCACTCAGCTAAACAACACTATGATAACTGATGTACTTCTAAAAACAAAATAAAGCACAGACTAAACAGGCAATCCAACGAGTGTCAGAGCCAAAAAAACACATCAGCTGGCCCAAAAGATTTCTGGAGTAACTCCCAAAGCGTTCTTTCAGAGAAAATGGACAGACGGGAAAAGGGCGGGGGGTTCAGGGCTGATTGGACAAGAGGAAAGTGAAGTTTGTATCAGTATTTCCATTTTAATTTCAGTCTCCCAAATAAAAAAAAGGGGACACAATGGCTGAGGTTGTGTGGATCTCCTCCTTGCCATCTTCTTCTTCATCTCTATGTTGTTCTGTTTCCTTGGATGCCCATGATGTGAGTTTAGTCCCCTCTCTTCAGCAGAGGCAGGGCTACTGGGGGAATCTCGGGGGGGCCCAGTCTGAGCAGCCTCCCCCCCGCCCTCAGCCGCAGGAGATGACAGTGAAGCGCTTGGAGATGCAGGACATGTTGTGCAGCACAATGCCCAGGAGGAAGAGCAGCACGCACGCCACCAGGATCACCGTGCACACGCCGGACCACGTGGAGCCCTTGCCCCCTCCTCCCACCGGGCCAGTAACCCTCCTCTCGCCCTCGCCTCCATCCAGACCCAGCCCCACCCCTTCCAGACTCATAGCCAGGCCCAGAGGCTGCTGCTCGGGCACGGTCACAACCGTCACCCCCTTCTGCTGGCTGCCAGGCAGGAAGCGACATCCCAGCTCCCCCGGCAGGCCAAGCGCCCGCTCCTTGGTGATGGGCAGTGGCACCATGTAGCAGCCGTTGCTGGGGAGGCGGATGAAGACGGGCGTATGCTCAGAGGCGTGAGGGATGGCGATGACAGTGATGATGTCTGGGTCATCTGGGAGCTGGGAGACAGACAGGCCTGGGGGGAGCTTTGTGACGCCACGGCACCAGGGACAACGAATCTCCTTCTGGCTGCTGCGCATCTGGGTCAAACACACAGAGCAGCAGGTGTGTCTGCAATCCAGCAGCTTGGGCCGCCGGCGGGGACTGTAGTAGTTAAAGCAGATCTGGCACTCCAGAATCGAATCCTGGGAAAGAGTCTCCATTTTTTTATATTGACTGGCAGACAACAGCAACTTCTTTGGAGAAGGCAAGTCGAGCAGATCTTGTAGGAAGGTTGTAGGAACTCCAAGTGAAGTTAGTCCTGATGTCCCACCAGCATCCACAGCGTCACCACGATCAGCTCTTTGGTGGAAACATGGTCGCTCATCTGCAACAGAAGAGAAGGACGCATTGTTGAGACAGCGAGGACATCAATTTATATCGATTTTATTAAAAATGAACCCATTAATCATCGTCCTTCCTCTGAAGGTGGGAACTCAAACTCACAAGGTCTGAAAAGACAACGCAACGCAAACTCTCTACACAAAAATGCACGTCCATACTAAATCTGAAAGGACTGGATCAGTGGAAAGTGTGATTTATTACTCTATGTTCAAAACATTTCTAAGCATATGGATGTACAATGTCGCGCACATGCACGTACGCTTGGCAGCCGCCCACAGCATTTAAAGACAGCATTTAAAAAGTATGCATGAAGACATCCCAAACGTTCAGCGAGAGGAACGCATGGCACTTTACAGACCACTGATCTCACAGCAGGGAGCCCTGCAACAACACATCCAATGTTAGAGTCATCATTATGTCCCGCACGCAGCCGGCAGCTGACTGCAGTCGGGGCGAGTTCGTGAAACCCTCGCCCTCGGTATCAGCGTTAAGTATGGCTAATTCTTTTAACTGTCTCATTCAGGCCACAGACTCCATAAACTACTTCTTCCTCCTCCTACTCCTCTTGCATAATCACGTCTACCGTGTTGATCCATGCGGAAGCTGTGATAGTTTACTTTTACAGATGATTAAACCCTGTCAAAATAGCACCAAGGAAACAATGAATACCAAACAGGGCCCCGCCGGCTTTTTCTTTTATTTTTCGCCCCAAATTGTCAAGTGTGAAAACTGCTGAGGAGGGAGGGCGGCGAGATTCTTCTTCCTCTTTCTCTGCGCTGTCATCTCAACAGAGCCGGCGTCCCTCGCGGGCATGACAGCTAGAGTGGACGGAGAGGGAGCGAGGGGGGAGAAATGTGGTGATAGAAATGGAAAAAGGTGACCACCGAACATCTCAGTCCGTTATCAAAAACAAGATCTCAGGCAATTAAACTGCTCACAGCGCCCTGCAGGGACGCCGGCGTTGCAATGACCGATAAGACCGAGTTCACACCAGGCATGCTGGGAGCAGTTTATTCAGCCTGGAGTCCTTTAGTTTGGTTCATCTGGAGGAGAGAGGACGATCACATTGAACCTCGGACGCTGGTAAACAGCAGCGAGACGAGGTTTAGGGTTTCATGGCCAAATAGATTCCTCCCATTAAACCTGAATCCGTCTGAAAACATTTAATCTATTTCATCCATCAATATCGTCACCGCAAGACTAAACCAGGCAACCAAGATTGTCCATAGCCACATCCTCCAGCTCTTCCACATGGGATACATTACCCCCCCAGCATGTTCTGGGTCTGCCCTGGGGTTTCCTCCAGGTTCTTGGGTATCCTGATCAGATGTCGGACCTCATACAGACAAAAGAAGCAACTCTCCATCCTCCAAATGGCTGAGATCCTCAACCTCCTTCTGCAACCACTACTGATTCTATTAAGGTTGAGTTTTTAGCGATGCACCCCTCCGATCCTCTGGACACCGACCTTATTAAGTGGTTCCACTTATGGCCAGTCCACTTTAAAAAGAGTCTCCTCATCAAAACTCAGTGAGCCAGCATGGGCCGCCAGCTCAGTTTACAGCAAACCCCTTTTCCACGATGACCTGATCTTATTGTCAAGCAAACCGAGATGCCTCATCGAGGTGAAACGCTGCGTGTCTGGTTAGCACTGTTACACCCACAGTGTCCTTTGTCCCGGCAGCAGTCAGACTGTTTAACAGTAACATATTGTGATTTTACCAAAAGCTGGCTCCACCACTGTATATCTGTACATCTGTATATAATACCTGTACATAGAGAAAGAGTACAGTTGTCTTTCTTGTCGTTTTATGTTACATATTGTGTAGGTTTGTTATTACTGCTGTCGAGCTGCTGTAACGTGCAAATTTCCCCCCAGGGGGGATCAATAAAGGTTATCTTATCTTACTACAGGAAGTGACCTCAGAGTGCAAAGAGTTTCATGGGACAGATGGTCAAACATGTTCAGAAAAGAAACCCAGATATTCTCACACCATAAAGTGCTCGAATCCTCGTCATCATCCGCCTCATGTACATCTCCCTCCCCCAGACCCTCGGACTCCTCGCTCCCCAGCTGACCCAGTTTCTCCACGTCGTTACCGAAGTCAGAGTCGAGGAAAAGTGCAGAAGAATCCTGGCAGATTCTCGGAGGAGAGAGGAGTACGAGCACAGAAAGCTGCCCTTGAGGGGGCGAGACAGCCCGGGGTATTACTGAATCCTCTTCCCAAAGATAAGGATTAGCTTTGATCTGACATAAATGCTTTGTGGCTCAATATTCCCATACACCCAGTCGCTCGCCCTCTCTCTCCTGGCTGCCTTCTTCCTTCTCCTCTCCTGCTTTTCATCAATTCTTCATACTTTTCACCAGGTAATTCCCCCCCCCCCCTCCCAGTCTTTTCCTGAAACTACCTCTTCACAGATTTCCTACGTGTCGAGGACATGAAAATATGCAAAGAAGCTGCATTTTCTCCAACAACGTATCCAGCTAATGCAATATTCTGCAGTAGGACTGACAATTCTTTTCATTACTGACTGATCTGTGTTTGGTCCCAAGAAATGTCAGGAATTAGTAACAAACATCCAAGTTGAAATATTTAAACTGCATGTTTTGTCCAGACAACAGCAGGAATAATACAGTCCCAGTAATACAGTTTGTTTAATATCATAGAAGACAAAAAAATAACCAGTTCAGTTCATTGTTACTTAAAAAGATTAAATGATTAACAACAGTTGCAGAGTAAATTTCTGCTGATCAACTAATGGATTCATCGACTTTCAGCACCATGTATCATCTGTAATATCATATATTATAATATATAATATCATATATATGATAGTTTGTCTTTCACTGCTGATGGTCTGAGTTAAACAACACCCGTCCAGCGTCACTTTTCTCAGAATCTGACACGTCTGCTCTCGAGGAGCAACTTTCCAGATATGATTTATCGGTTCAACCGAGCTGTAACCAGGGCAACCTGGTTTTCCGGATAAAAGCTCAGTTTGTGACCCATTTTCTATCACACCTACATAGAAACACAACAAAATGCATCGTTAAACAACAGCGTCCTGAACAAGTCGGTTTGACCTGAGATTCTCTTTAGGATTTGATTCGGCCTCAAAGAAAAAACAGACCAGAAGGTTCGTGTGGCGTCACCCGGCGAGAAGGGAAGGACATACGATTTAGTAATGATGCAGAGTGACTGAGCGATGGCCTCCACCACCTCAACATGCCTGTGGTCCACTGGGAGTAACCAACAGACAACACACACACACACACACACACTCCCTCAGGGCCTCCACACACAACTCGTCCTAGCAGACAGAAGGTAAAAATAACCGCCCCAGCCAGAAGTACACTACTACACACGTATACAAAATCTGCTCACACACACAGCTCCACCCAGCTCGATATATAATAGACTACCTGGAAGCAACATGGGGGGGGGGGGGGGGGGGGGTGCGCTGCCCGCATGGCGAAAAAACGTGTTAAAATGCGAAGCCAACGGGGGTTTGAA
>JAVQJL010039502.1:0-38322 GCA_036024295.1 Nannoperca obscura
CATAAAGTGACTTAATGTGCCCTAGAAGTGGTCAGTCACGTAACGTTGTTTGCTGTATTCACTGTGCAAACATGATTATTTGCGGTCCCTGCGTCAGACATCACACCATACAAAATGAATGACAACAACACATGACACTATTTTCTCAGCTGAATCTGTGCTTTTGGAGATGTAGCCATGGGGAGAGTGACATTTTTTATTCTGCGTCTCATTTGCTAAACATAAATTGTATGTTGTCAACTGATAATACCTTATCACTCTGGGCAGTGATTTGAATGCTAAAAGCTTGTGTTGCCTATAAAATGATGTGTGGAGTCACTCTTCCATTCCCTCAAAAAAAGAAGGAAATTACTGGTATGCATTCGCATACAACAAGGCACCGAAAAAACAACGATTTACTGCAACTTGAACTGAGTTGTCCGACAAGGTGAAGTAATTTCTGATTTTTGAAAATGTATGTTTGATATATGTAATATAATACTTATTTTCCTAAATTGTAATATCCCATCGAACTCATGTCTTTATAAGGATTTCAGTACTACTCTAAAAGAATAGAATTGAATGGAATAGAAAAATTGCATTTTTTATCTTATCAAACATATATACATGGTTGTATGATAGAAGCAGTTGTTCATATAAGGATATAGGAAAGTGTGATTTTACCAATTTGGCATTAAATTTAGACACATATTATTGAGCACCAACACTGATATATGAGCGCTTGCATAAAGACACAAAATGCCCAGCTGTAAGTATCATCTGAAAAGTATTTACAAGAAAGTTAGAAACTGGTAAATACTAGTGATGTGAATGCAGTATTATGAACACGAGGAGACTCAGGGTCAGGGACATTGCTTCTTGTTTCTTTCTCTGTTTTCCCACCAGTTTCCATACTTAAAATCAGAATTCATTTTTGCAATTACAGGACGAAATCGATGGCACCTCATTTTGACAGTATGAGTCACTCTCTGTTGTAGACCAATGATTAAAACTGATAAGTGGGCGTATTTTACATAAAAGTGTAGGTGTAGCAATGACTGCACACCTACAGGGTGATCTTAGTATTTTGACAGTATAATTCAGCAGAGAGGTCTGTCTTGATTCTCTCTGTGTAATTGTTGGATGTGATTAAACACATGTGGTAGAAGACCCAGTTTATTCCACATGTTTGGTGTTACCCAGATTGCATAAGAGGCTTGACCTTTTTACTGTAGCACTTTTCCTCATTACATAGATTCTCTTACAATTACAATCTTCAGCAATTATGTTTTTTACATGTTACATAAATTTTGCCTGAATACACGCCCTTTAAAACTTTATAGCCAAATATAAAATGAGTCAGACAGACAACAAAGCCGTAATTTAGATTAAGAGTGCGCAGGAGAATACTGAATATATATATATATATATTTGAATTCATCTTTAGCTATTCTGTTACATACTGTATGTGCATGTTTTAATATAACTCCAAAACAAAGAGGAACACTTAACATTTTTTCAGGACTCTTTGGTGCAGCCTGTTCTCATTTCTTTAATCTGTTTGTAAAAAAAGTATATTATCACAAAATTATGGAAAACTTATGTGACTTAACGACCTTATATCTGAATCTTTGTTACATTTTTTTTGCAGCAGAGAATGAGTAAAATAGTCCAGTATCTGTGAAAAAGACTAATTAGCCACATCCCCTTTGTAAATGTGAAGCTGCCTGGCTAATGCATGACAAAACTGCCATGTAGAAGTTTAACCTTTCGGATGACACATTAGAGTCTCCGTATATATGTAGACATTTTCTTGCCGTCTTCCCTCTTGTCACAAGCTGTCTTCACTGCCCAAGTCAAAATTACTACCAGAAATAAATGAGTTTAATGTGCACTACATTCACAGGTTGATCCCGACATTTTTAGAAAGAAATGGTCACTTTAAGTCTGTAGCTGCCCATCTAGCACTATATGAAATCATTAAGCATCTCACACTTGACTGGGGCCTGTTTTAGAAACGTCACAGCCTGATACAGCATGTGTGATAACGCACCTCTGAGGAAATAGTATCTAATTGCTTGTCAGTAATAAAAATAGCAATCTTATGGGCAGTAATAAACAAACTCTTCAAAGCTATGACAAGTGGGAATGCATTTACATATGCCAACCAGTTACTATGTACAAATTAAGATCAAAGAGAGAAAAGGCAAAAAGGAGAGAGTACTGTAAAAATAAATAGTGATTAAACCAACAAGAAACATGTGTATTTTAAAGTTTTTGATGTGCTGTTATAAAGATAAACTTTATGTACATGTATTCCCTGTCAAAGATTTGCAACTCAGATTGACAGGATCTGAAAAAGGACTGGTGTTAGAGTACATGTCAAATATCTTATAACTTGCACAAGGTCACATCAGCCTGTGCACTGAGCAGGAAAGGATCTTGCTCGACTTTCTTTCCCTGGTTTGCAGCAGTCCTTGACCAGGATCTATTTCAACCACTACAAGCAGGCTTCTGGCTTTCACATCAGTAAGAAAAGAGAACAGGGGGGATTGTTTGACCTTTTTCGGTGCACAGTCTGGAAAGTGAGATGTGATTCAAATGTGTCAGGAAGAAGGGAAAAAATGAGGGGAGACGGAACACAAATGGAGAGAACAAATTACAGTCCAAGGGAAGATATAAAGACAGAAGAAGCCTTTTTTATAAGGGTGATCTTGCTCTTTGGGCATCTTAAGACTCTAAGCCCCCCAGGATATCTTCTTTGATCAAACAACGTGTCAATCAATAATTATTATGAATTGCATTACACCAACCAACAGGGAGTAAAGGACGTGCAGCAACCACGGGATGTCTATGCGGTCTCCATATGGTGAATCAAAAAATTACCTTAAGCAAGCATTTACATTTTAACTCATAAGCCCCACAGCTATACAGTTCTGTCCCTGAATATATCAAAGTGCCTTGTTACTACCTTGCTAAGTGATATAACGTCAGATGCTCAAGTGAATTCAAAGTTCTGATTTCACTGAAATCCCGTTCAAAGAAAATGAAAAACATTTTCCATCCAAATTTTAACTCCCATGTATCTAAACTTTTAAGCTGGAGATGCCTGATTAGAAGCTCTGATTAGTATTCATGGTCCACAGCATGTGTGATGCCAATTATCCACTGGGTCATTACCACTCTTGAGAGTAGCCGTGCTGGCAAAAGGGTTTTAAGGGAAAAGGCCTAAATTTTCATCAGCAGTTGCAGTGGCTCTTTTGTGATATTGACAAGGAACAAATGAAACCAATGCACTCAGTGGGAAGAAGAAAGAGTGAGCTAAGCCATAGGAATAGAAAATGGCTACTTTCTATTTATATATTGCCAAAACATCAGGTAGAAGGTGATGAAAGAACAAGTCTCTCGGTTAGAATTGTATAAATGTATAGTTAAAGTAAACAACTGTTTCTGCAGGAGTGCTTTGGTTTTGAATAGAACAACTCAAAAGATTTTATTATAGCACAAGTTCAATTTTAAATGCTAATGCTTTCTTAGCTGGCAGGTGGTGCAGTATCACAAGCAGCAGGATTCAGTTCATGTGATAATAGCCCCACTGATGTTTTTCTGTGTGAGTCAGCTGATGACAGGAATTGAGGTGGGAAGGGGTAAAAATAAGTATTCATTACAGTTATTATTTCTTTGAAGAGGACATACAGCATGTTATTTAATATTTTTTTTAGATTTACAAAGTATTTGGATAATTAGTGTTCTTTTGGCTGAATTATGTTGAACATGCAGACAGTGGAAAGAGACAACACTAAAATTCAGCAACAGCTGTCACTCTAAAATGGCCTCTGCTTGATGAATGTTTCTCACACAGAAGAGTTTATTCTCACCTGCACTGCTGAGGACCATGACAGAGAATAATCCCACTTATGTTAAAGCTTAAACTAGTGAGACACAAACGAAAATTCTGGAGCTTGTTCTTACGTCCAAAACCTGCCATTTTGTCTTTAGGTAAAAACTTTGATAACTGTTTTATGGAGGGAATAATGACACTTAGACAAACTGCATCTTAAGGCTCTTCTTCCACATTGGCTTCAGCTTTCAGCCATGTTTGCTGCATCTTGGCTGAGTATCAACCCTAAAGTGGTGACACCAACTGTTTAAATCTTCCAGCACCAGCTCCGTTGGACCTTGTTTCAAGTTAGAAAATACATAAATTACCTGTTTGACCTTGTGCTTTAATGGACACGAAAGATAAACATATTTGTTCCTTGTATTATTCATGAAGCCATTCAACAGCGTGAACAAGTCAATAAGTCAGTGTGAGAATCAAACCAAGGTGAATAGTATGATTGACTGCGCAAGGTATATGGGGAATCATAAGGCCTTAGGTTTGGACCCTTCCCTTAGGCTCTCTCTTCGATGTGAGATTGTAGGAGGTACACCACAAGACCCAGAGCATATATTAGCATACTACATTATTCATCACTTGTCAGTAACTTGACTGGCAGAAACATTAGCTGTAGCCAGATCAAGACAGACTAAATAAGGAGATAACAAACCTGAGAGACTGGGTAAATTTGGAGTTAGGGGTTAGACAGTTGCTGCATTTGCGGATTTAAGCTCCTTCTGGTGTCTGAGTCAAGGTCACGTGACACATAAACACAGTAGAAACCAATCACAATAAGAAGAACAACAACAGCTGTGTTTGTGAAGTTCGACTTATCTTTAAGATGCCACAAATAACATTGTACGGACCCATGACTCAAAATGACCATAAAACACCTGTGGAGATTTGATAGAGCTAGTGATCAATACATGTGTCTTAACACTTTCTACTCAAGAAGTGGGGATTTCTTGAATTTCAAAGTGTACTTTATTCCCATTACTCCCAATCACTGCACAATCGCCCCTGTGCTAACACACACAAACACATTAGAGGCCTGGCAATGTTGTACATTTATATTGAATAAAAACATAATTCATGATTTGCAGAAAAACCTGACACACACACACACACAGTCCCAGTAAGTAAGTAAAAGCAAGCGATGAGTTCCTAATGACTCCAGCTGGCCAGCAGAGCAAGAAAGTGTTTCACCACTGTAGGCCGTTAAGTTGTCACTTTTTCCTCCACATCAGGGTGTCAGACTTTAAACTGAAGTGACAGATCACTTGCTTAGCTTCTCATTCCCAGCAAAGGACACTGACGGCTGGATCCAGAGGCAGAAAGGTCGGGCCACCAGGTTGGTTGTGCTAATGGACTGCTGACCAGGCAATAAGCCAGTCTCTCAGGAGACATTTGCAGCCTAGTTCTCACCTCATCAGGGTGGCGCCCATGTCCTTTGCATCACTCCTATAGCCACTTGCCAACACTGGGGCTTATTCTCACTTTTTTCTCTCTCTTCATTCACACTTTGCTTCTTATTGAGTCACTCGCTGTGTCATTTATTCTGTGCTCACTTCTCATGGTTGTCAAAGAGCATGAACTGTAGTCTTGGTTCAGAAATGTGTAGTTGGTTGTTTTCGGAAGCTATAAAGCTCACAGCACAGCTCAGACATTTGTATAAGAGCACCTCAAGATGGCAGTGTTTACCATGGCAGGCTACTCAGCCTTTGAGCTCTACAGCTTGCCTTTCTCATGAGCAGCAGGTAAAGAGCTGTGGAGGAAATTGACGGTTATCTATTGCATTGAAATGAAGTAATAATTGGATGGCTGTATGTATTAAATGGTGGTGTGATCTGTATGGCTGACTCTGTTTTCCTGTTCTTTGTTTGATTACATCTGCTGTTTTCTAGTTACCTCGTCACTTCTGACGCCTCATATTGGGATTACTCGGCTCAGTTCCGCAGTTCAGCCTCCTCTTGTGGCTTTGAAACTTGTCAGGTGAGATCATTTGCAGTTATGAGCTTTTCCAAAGTCACAGCACAGCCTCATCTGATCATCACAGCTCTAGCACGAGGCAGTAAACTTAAAAAAGAAATGCAATTCACCCATTATGCAAAGAGCTCGCACAACATGCTGCTGCTGTATTGCTTTGATGACAGGACTAACTGTCAAGGTTATTTCTTACGGACACATGCTGATGACTGGCTGCAGGGTGCCAAGTGTGGCGGACAGAGAGTGAATATGCATCCCCGTGCAAACATGCTTAGACAACGGCTTCTCTGTCTAGAATGCAATTATTAACGACTCTCACACAATGCTTGTATTGTATATGACTCTATTTATTTTTGGCAATTCATATCCATCGGAAACCGTTGCAGCGCATCATTTTTTAAGATGCTTCAGTCTTGTGGCGTTTTATGTCCACCCCAATTAGTGTAGCCTACCTGACAACAGCCTAACAGGTTGCGTTTGATGCGTCCCTTTAGAGCCAATGACTGCTATCTGCCTTTATATAATGATCTACAGTGTGAAAGCTAAAGGACCGACACAGTTTTTTTCTACATTCTCATCAGCAGCACTAGCAGCTTCATCATCATCATCATCATCGGCGTCATCATCATCATCCCCCTCCAGCCTCGGGGTTTTGGTTAAGCGTCTCTGCAGCCTGCAGCATCTTCACGGAGCATCTCACCGCGGACAACCCCCCGGTCTGCATTAAGTGACGTGACTTCGGACCAATCGTGTTGCTGCTCGGGTTGTCGACGCCACTGAAAGAGAGGGGCGGTGTCCAATGACGAGGGTCGGCGGGGTGGGGGGGTGCGGGTCGGTGTGGTGTACTTCACCACCCCTCCTATGGGTTTACACAGAGTTAGTGCAAGATATTCTGCTCTGGGAGTGAGAGTGCAAGGATAAACTGCACATACACGCTGCGCATTGGTGTCACACTGAACAGCCTTTATATTCGAGATTGGCGTTTCCAAGTAGGAGCGACTCCGAGATTTCTCTTTTTCTTTCTTTCTTTTTTTTGTGCATAAATGCCTTGATGATCTTCTCTTAACCTTGTGTCTGTTTCGGCTGATTATTGATGGAGCTCCGTGAACTTGAAACATGACGGGACACGAGTGTTCACCTCGTCTGCGCCTTCACCTTAACAGGTAGCCCGAGTGGGGAAAAACGCCGGTTTTCTCGGGACGTGTACGGGAGATGAGCATTGATTTTGGGACCCGTTCTAATGGAAGACACCACAAACCACTGACCATTTGGCTGTGTCTGCTGGAGAACGACGCTGATCACCGCAATCACCGCAGGTTGCACAAGTAGATCCTGTCCATTCCTGAAGTTAAATGGGGGAAACGGAACTGCGACACATGCAGCCTCTAATTTACCCCAGTTTGTGCGACCAGCTGCTTTTACCTAAAACCTGTTCTTGAGTCTGATTACTCCTGTGGGGCAATTATAATTTTTTCCTCTTTCCTGGACCCAAAGCCAGATCTGACTGAGAAGGATATCTTTATCCGAATAAGCTCGCAGGCACACTGGATGAGAAGACTATGAGCTGACACACTCCGGTTTTTCTCCTGCGCTGTAACGGATTTGGGTATGTACGATAAGAATTGGGTCTCAGTTGCTCACTAAGAATTCAACATCTGACTGAGCTTATTTTGTAGGCTTTCATTCATGCGTATTTATTCGATTAGAAGCCCACACACAGCTCTTTAATTTAGGCAATTTAAGTGTAACAATTAATAAGACTGTGTAATGTGTTGTGAAGTTTTGTGGCCATGGGGGTTTGAGGAGCTGAACATTTGTAGTGATCATAAAATGTGGAGTATTTAGAAAATGACTAACAGAAATGAATGGCTGCCTAAATGGTTGCTGCAGTGTATTTGTTGATTTTCTTCTTCTTCTATGAATTAGTGATTAAGGCCTTTAGGCGGTTTTAATAGTGATTAAAAATAATAAGAAAGTGGACAAAACAGCAGACTGTGAGGAGGGTGGGGGATGCTTGTTTAATTAATTTAATTACTGTGCACTGCAAAGTTATTTCACTAAAGAGAAACTGTCATTTATTCTTAGGTTTGTCCGAGGAAGATTCCTGCAATCACATGCACGGATTCACTGCCTGTAACAACGTTGCATAGAAAGAAACGTTTGAGTTGTGAAAGGCTGGAAACACATTCACGGTATCATGGATCTAAAAGACTATTACCTGTTGGGTGCCCTGCTTGCCTGCATATGGCTAGATCCTTCAATAGCCCAAGAGCTAATCTACCCCATCAGAGAGGAGTTGCAAGAAAATGTCCTCATTGGAAACATACCAAAGGACCTAAACATTTCCCATACAAATGCTGCCACTGGAGCAAGTGCTAATCTGGTGTACCGGCTCGTCTCAAAAGCGGGAGATAACCCACTGGTCCGAGTTCTGAGCAGCACTGGCGAGATATTCACAACATCAAACCGAATCGACAGAGAGAAGTTGTGCCCCGGTCCCTCCTTTGAGGACAGCGAGTGCTCCTTTGAAATTGAAGTGGTCATCCTGCCTAATGATTATTTCCGGCTGATTAAAATCAAAATAATTGTCAAAGACACAAATGATAATGCCCCCATGTTCCCGTCTCCTGTGATCAACATTTCCATCCCGGAGAACACGCTCATTAACAGTCGCTTTGCTATTCCTTCTGCCACTGACCCGGACACTGGCCCCAACAGTGTCCACAAATACGAGCTGATCAATGGGCAAAGTGCCTTCGGCTTAGACATAGTAGAGACGCCTGAGGGGGAGAAGTGGCCCCAGCTCATTGTGCAGCAGAATCTCGACAGAGAGCAGAAGGATACATATGTGATGAAGATCAAAGTGGAAGATGGTGGCAGTCCACAGAAATCTAGCACTGCCATTCTCCAAGTTACAGTAACAGATGTCAATGATAACAGACCAGTATTTAAAGAGGGCCAGATAGATGTGCATATTGCAGAGAACTCCCCTATTGGTACGTCTGTTGTGCAGCTTCAGGCCACAGATGCAGACATAGGGGGAAATGCAGAAATACGTTATGTCTTTGGGACTCAGGTGTCTCCTGCTACTAAAAGACTCTTTGCATTAAATACAACATCTGGACTAATTACAGTGCAGAGGCCTCTGGACAGAGAGGAAACTGCTATTCATAAGCTCTCTGTTCTAGCTAGTGATGGCAGCTCTAGCCCTGCCAGAGCTACTGTTAACATAAATGTGACTGATGTTAATGACAATCCACCTAATATTGACCTGAGATACATAATCAGTCCCATTAATGGCACTGTTTTCCTCTCGGAGAAGGATCCCATCAATACCAAGATAGCTCTCATCACGGTGTCAGACAAAGACACTGACATCAACGGCAAGGTCATTTGCTTCATAGAGAAGGATGTGCCCTTCCATCTCAAAGCCGTGTATGACAACCAGTATCTGTTAGAGACATCTGCGCTGCTTGACTATGAAGGGACCAAGGAATACAACTTTAAAATTGTAGCTTCTGACTCTGGAAAGCCAAGCTTGAATCAGACTGCCTTGGTAAGAGTGAGGCTGGAGGATGAGAATGACAACCCACCTATTTTTACTCAGCCAGTTATTGAGCTGGCTGTTATGGAAAACAACAAACGTGACCTGTTCCTCACCACTCTAAGTGCCACAGATGAAGACAGTGGGAAAAATGCAGAGATCGTTTATCAGCTGGGACCAAATGCATCATTCTTTGATCTCGACCGCAAAACAGGGGTCCTGACTGCATCCAGGGTTTTTGACCGGGAAGATCAGGATAGGTTTCTCTTCACTGTAACAGCAAGAGATAATGGGACACCCCCTCTGCAAACGCAGGCAGCCGTTATTGTAACTGTGCTGGATGAAAATGATAACAACCCTAAGTTCACACATAACCACTTTCAGTTCTTTGTGTCTGAGAATCTTCCTAAATACAGCACCGTGGGAGTGATAACTGTGACAGATTCTGATGCTGGAGAAAATGCCGCTGTCTCTCTTTCCATACTGAATGACAATGAGAACTTTATACTGGATCCTTACTCTGGAGTGATAAAATCCAATGTGTCATTTGATAGGGAGCAACAGAGCTCCTACACTTTTGATGTCAGGGCTGTGGACAGTGGCAGGCCTCCTTGCTCCTCAGCTGCCAAGGTGACCATCAATGTCATTGATGTGAACGACAACACCCCCATCGTCATCTACCCCCCCTCCAACACATCTTTCAAGCTCGTCCCTCTCTCCTCTATCCCAGGATCTGTGGTAGCAGAAGTGTTTGCTGTAGATGGTGATACAGGGATGAATGCAGAACTGAAATACACCATAGTGAGCGGGAACAGCAAAGGTCTGTTCAGAATTGACCCTGTCACAGGGAATATTACTCTGGAGGAAAAACCAGCAGTGACTGACATAGGCTTACACAGATTAGTGGTCAATATTAGTGACCTGGGATATCCCAAATCTCTCCATACTTTGGTGCTGGTATTTCTGTATGTCAATGACACTGTGGGCAACTCGACACTCATCTATGATCTCATTCGTCGCACCATGGAGACCCCAATTGACCAAAACATTGGTGAAAGCAGTGAAACTTATCAAAGTGGTGACTATTTAACCATAATGATAGCCTTTGTTACCGGCGCCTTAGTGGTGATTATTGTCATCTTTGTCACTGTGCTGCTGCGCTGCCGCCACGCTTCCAGGTTCAAAGCTGCACAGAGGAAAAAACAGGGGGCAGAATGGATGTCCCCCAACACGGAGAACAAGCAGAACAAGAAGAAAAAGCGCAAGAAAAGGAAATCCCCAAAAAGCTCCTTGCTCAACTTTGTCACCATTGAGGGGAACAAACCTGACGATCCTGCCCACGAGCCAATCAACGGAACCATCAGTCTGCCCACCGAGCTGGAGGAGCAGGGGATTGGACGCTTTGATTGGAATGCCACACCTACCACAACCTTCAAACCTAGCAGCCCAGACCTGGCCCGCCACTACAAGTCTGCCTCGCCGCAGTCGGCCTTCCACCTCAAGGCCGACACGCCGGTCTCAGTGAAGAAGCATCACGTGATTCAGGAGCTCCCATTGGATAACACATTTGTTGGGGGCTGTGACACCCTTTCCAAGAGGTCCTCCACGAGCTCCGACCACTTCAGTGCCTCAGAGTGCAGCTCCCAAGGAGGGTTCAAGACGAAGGGGCCCATGCACACCAGACAGCAGGTAAAAGAGCACTTTTACTGGTCTATAAGTACTGCCTATAACTGCCCTGTTCCACAGTGCTAAAGTGCCAGTCTAGATTAGAGACTCACTCTAAGTTACTGTGAAGAAACAGAAAAGAGTACAGGAGACATACTGATTGAGCAAGTTCCTCTGTTTCTCAAACTTAAAAATGAAAAAAAGAGAGTAACTTAAACAACTGCTAATTAATGGAGTTTGATGGACTCAACTATTATGTGCATAATTTTGGGGGATACTTATAGACAATGTTTTGTCATTAATATATATTTAATTCATATTTAACAAAATGCAAGTGGGTGAGTGATTGCCTTGCCTTATTTTGTCTATTCAGCACCCAGGTTAGATCACTGGTAAAAATGTACCAACATAACATTAATTGTGAATCAATGTGCTTTGTGAAAGAAACATTTTTTTCTTGCCTTTCTACTCAGATTGCTGTTTTCATCATAGATAAATGCTGCACACATTCTCCCCAAAAAATATTAAAAAATAATAAAAATTAGTTTCACCTCTCTTCTCATAAAACTCTGAGTGTATTCATGTTTTTTTTCTTTCTTTGTTTTGGTGTGTATTGTAATATCACAAAAGACCTTTTCAGCACCTGCAGCAATAACAACAGTCAATAATTAGTCTGCTGCGGTGGTATTGTGAATGTCACTGTAGGCTTTGCCACATCATCTAAGCTTGAATTAAATTCCTCCTCTCAAAGCACACTAGCGGACTGAGTGAAGCTTGTCTGGAACTTGATACACATCCAATTCAAAAAGGATTAGCCAATAATGAGCCTCAAATTTCAACGTAATCCATGCTGCTTTTTTATCAAAGCCTTATTAATTTTTCTGCTAATAAAGCAGCACTACACAACACACAGTTCTAATCTAATGAAACACACGAGGACAAATAGCAGAGAAGAGTGCAGAGGGAGAAAGGGAGTCAGAGTGAGAGTGTTGTCAGTTGGTCAGGCTTGACGGGTGGTGGTACTGAACCTTCAGGTGGCAGTATTGCGCTGCATTGCACAGTTTGGCACTATGCCAACCTGCAGTGGACTTATAAATGCAAGGGAGGAGAAGAAAGGAGTGAAACCTATGTTGGTGTTCTTACTGAAATACTCTCGCCTAATGATGTAGAGGCTGCACCGGGAAGATTGATAATGGCAGTTAGAGATGTGAGTGATAAGATCTATCCGGAAGAGAGAGTGGAATTACAGGGGTGACACTGTGTGGCTCCTATCGATGCATACCTCCGGGTCACTGCATCTGGGGTTGCATTTAATGTGTTTCTGTGTGAGAGGTAGCAGTCAAAAGAGGCATTCAGTGTGGCGTTATTTGCCAGGTGCCCTTGGTGTGTGTGTGTGTGTGTGTGTGTGTGTGTGTGTGTGGTGATGTGTGTGTGAGAGAGAGACGAGACAAGGCAATGAAATGGGTGATGGTGGTGGAGGTGCCGGCAGGGGGAGGGATTAAACCCTAGAGGAGGACACATGAGATATGACACTGTACTGTAAGCACAACTTCATTGATTCACTCAGTCATCCCACAATTCCACACAAGATTTATTGGAATCAATAATTCTGACAAATGATTGAGAGACGCATACAAACAGAGCCAGCGTGTGCTATCTAGTGCCATCGATAATATTGATAATAATGTACTGTTGCAGATACTTTTGCTCACACATGTTCCTTTTAAAATGTTCTGTACAGTTTAATCAGTATTTTTCTATGTACTTGTGTATAGCATAAATGTAATACTCATAGAAGCTGAAGGTTGATACTGGCCTCAACTTGTGCCTCAGTCGAATTCTACTTTCTTTTCACCAATTAATGACATAAAGCAGTTCAAGTCGTATTTTGCCAATCTGACCATCTTCATTCTATACTTCATTTTTAGAACTGCAACATGAAACATAAGCATCCCATCTTATAACCGTGCCATAAAATCCACAAATTCATAAATCACATATGCATTTCTTTATTAATTGATTAAACAATATTATTTAGATCTAGACAAAACCCACCAGCATAAAAAGTCCAGGTGAAGTGAGACGTCTTTCCCTTTAGCAATACTACTCAAATGAATATGCACTAATATGTTTGACTGCACACAAGGGCACACTTTCTTATCTCCATTTCCTTTATTATTAGAAGGAAAAGTAATTTTCTACCTTTCCGCTATTAGCTAATATCTATCTTTGGAGATTTGTAATGGAGACTCTAAAGGCATATCTGGTTGGTTCTCGGTCATAATTATTCCAAAACATCTCACTAATAAGGATCCCACTTCAGATTTGAGGGTTAAATGGCAGTTATTGATTGTGGTACAATGATTAGACTGTCCAGTGTCTTACTGGATAAAGCAGGGTATATTATCAATTTCATCAATATTTTGATTGTTTCGCACAATGCATCCATTTGCATTGACATTTGAATGCCATCTACATTTCATGAGCATTGATAAGTAGATGCTCATCCAGCATGTCCCTTTCCTTTTTGAATTCTACCTGCGAACTGAATAAAAAGGGAAAGGAGATTATCTGTAATTAAAAAAAGGTAAAGCCATAAAATACCAATTACCTTTCAGTGAATCTTTAAATAGACAGTATATCCAAAAGGTAATATCACCGGATTATCATATCATATTTCTTGCAGAGTAGGACTGCTTTGGGAAAAAAAGATAAGAACTGCATTATTAAAATATTTCTTATACATACATAGATAATAAAAATAAGTCAATGTCATTTAAAGTTATTACCAGTTTTTCTTTTTCAGTTTTAAAATGCAGTTTGATGAACAACATTGAAAATAAGTTCAGTAAGGTGCTTAAGGTACACCTTATAAAGCTTCACAAGGGTGTATGATAGAATGATGAAGTTTAGCATTCACATTGTTGCATTTTGAGTAACAAACCATCATCAATCACTGATTGTTGCCTGAAGTTGACATCAAATAAGCCATTAAATAAAATAGGACATTCAAAAGAAAGAAATGTGTAAGGCAGAGGGGAATGTCTTTTAAAATAGACTTTCACTACAAGAATTGAAAAGCCATTTTTTTCTAGTTTGCAAGAGTCTCTTATATGCAACATCAGCACCAATCAAAAAATAAGGAAACTGAATGGAAATTGATAAACAAGTAGGCAGATAGAAAGAGGTGGAGATTAACAGCAAACCATGAAGGCGTCAATGATGTCTTCCTCTCAGAGAATATAGAACATAGGGATAGCAGACATCCACAACAGTGTCATCACAGACGAATGCCTAGTGAAATCAGCTTTATAGAGACCCCAAACTTTGCTGATAGCAATAGCAGCAATCCTTGCCTTTCCTTTCTTTTTTTCCCATTTATTATTTACCCTCCAGGGACCTGCATTAGTGTAAACAACACTGAGGAAAAAAGCATGAAAACACTGTCCTAGTTTCACAAGGCAACACAAGCATCTAAGAAACCAAGTATAATCATAGCCGTTTCACCATCAGTCTTACTCTCTTCCTTTCAGTGGTCTTATGGGGAGACATAGATGTGGTTTACGAACACAACATGAGCCCAGTGGCTACGCATTAACCATGTACTGTACATCAGATCCCGAGGCTCACATTATGGACACATTAACATGGTTTTACTGAGGGTGCAGTGTTTGAAAGTAGTCCCCGCTATGGTATATGAAACATCATGCTTAATCAATTACAGCCCATACTTTAAGTTTTCACTCTTCACCATTAAACTTAAAATAAATCCCATGGTGAATGTGAAAATGAGGCTTGTTTATTGACTGTTGAGTTGGCAAGCATGTATAGATTCATGTGTACATTCTTGCAGATACACAAGATGCATCCTCTTTCCACTCACTTTGTTATGGTAATTAATTATACAGTAGGATGCACAATTATGGGCCTTATAAAGGGCTTTTAGTTGTCAACCATGTGGCCTGAACACCTTATGTGCTAAAAGGCTTAATTGCTGTGGGTTATTAGTCTTTTTTTTTTGCGTTGCAGAAAAGATGCAAGTGCTGAAAGTGTTTACCTACAGTTCAGTCATCCCACACTGCTCTGATGTGCTCTTCTACAGTACAAATAATGCCTTAGCTCTGGGGACACAGTACAACAGTTCCTTTTTATTCAGCTTGGCTAACAGCACATATAGAACAACTGACAACATAGGCATGTTGCGTTAACTTAAACAAAATACTAATTTGTTTAATTTCCAACTCACATATCGTTTTTCTAATTGTTGTGACCACTACACAAAGATACTTGTATTTCAGTATCAGTCACAAAAATGAAAAATCCATTAAATATTACTGTAGATGTAGTATTCAGTTTAACATGCAGGATAAGAAAAAACGCTGAGAGGAAGAACAGGGAATCTTTTGCAGAGTATTCATAGTGTTGTCTTGTCAGTACATTTAATGAATGGACATTCTATGCAAACAGGAGTTTGTGCAGACCATTGTAATTATGGAGCCTTGGGGGAGTCGTCCTTCTTGTGCGGGTTCATTTGCCACATTAATAAGGGGATTAGTAGTACGTACGGGGGCTGATGGCAGCAGGAGAAGTTTGAAAAGATTAATGAACTATGACAATGTTGCACCTGAGGGGAAAAGTGTGTTGCAATGTCTTCTGGGTTGTGCTGACACAGAGTTTGGCGGTATGAAAGAGGAAGATGGAGAGAGGCCAGTGATTGTTGCCGACTGTGATCATACATCCTTCTCCTCAGCTATCCTGTCACTTCTTCGGGATGCCGCGTTTGTGATCCCTCCTACTGTACACGCCCATGACACTTTTGACTGAAGATGTTCCAGTGGATTTAAATTCATCTTGAAAATAAGGACACCAGCTTGTACAATCTCATCGTTTTTGTGCATCTGAATGAATACTTACTGGATGAATATGAACTATACATCTATACTTAAGACATTATTTAACCAAATCTTTGAGCAAATTCTGTCTTATATACTATTGGGAATGTTGCCAACATCAATTTGATGATTAAGCAAACTTTCGGTTGTTGCAAGAAGAATAACCTGCACTGCGTTCTCTTATTGAGTAAAATGTAGCAGAACCTCAAAACAAATGTAGCTATCAGGAGATCGTAAGCCAATAAGTCTGTGAGTGAAGTTTCTATCAAAGCTTTAAATCATCAGTGGAGGATTTGCAGAGCTCTTTACTGCAGAGAACGTTGTATTTCTTTAAAAAACTTGTCATGTCCTCTAAGTCTAGGTGGGTAAAAGGAAATGAAATAGATTGCGGGCTATACTAAGGTAGTGGGTGTGAGTACTACCAGAGTAGATTATTGCCCCAAGGGGGATCCAGTTTTGTCTGCACAAAACAACAAAATAAATCAAAGCTCCCTGTTGGTACACTGGCTAAACTGTAGAGTTCATTTATATGTTTTTATTTTTCCGCTATTTAGAAAAATGAAGTGCTACTGATTTCTAATATATATATTTATTTATTTATAGCAGTTTCTTTTTTTCTGTTATCTAACTGCCAGGGACAGGATTGCCAAAAAAAAAACACATATGATGGCAAATTACCAGGAATTACAATTGATTTTTTGTGAAACTTTTATTCCTTTTCATGTTTGTTTTAACCATTTTCATTCATGTGTTGAGATTCCTTTCCTTATCATTACACTGTTTTATTCTGTGAAACATATACAATACAATTTTGATAATGACAAATATTGCCATATATCAAAAGGTCTTGTGTGTGTGTGCATATGTGAGTTTGTTTTCTCTTGGTTCGTTTGTCTATCACTTTTGGCTGGCAATCCATTCATCTCAAATTCATCATCCATTTTTGCAATTTCTCAGAGCAAATTGATTGATGATCAATTTTCAGGGGGTGTGCTTTGTGAAGTTAATGTTTTGCATGGACAATAACCAATGTCATTGTGGCTTTTTGTTGGACCGTCATTACTTAATTCATCTCCATGTTTCCACTAATCCACAAAATGCATTTCCCATTTTTCTCAGGCAATCAATCAAGTTGACATACTAGCTTCATATTTTTTCAAACACTGCATGATGAGAAAAAGACAAACTGCAGCTTAAAACACTTCTTAACACCTCAACTGGATTCTCTCAAATTTACCTTAAATATAAGAGTAGAGGGTGGAAGAAAATGTTTCTTGACTACTTGCTTGTCTACAAAAAATGATATAAAAAGATGAAGTTATGATGCTACTTCATTGTTTGAATGCCCCCCACCCCCACCCTAACAACCCATCCTCTCCTTTCCACTCCTCACTTGGCTCCTCCACCCACTCCTTTTCTTCCCAGTGTCCAGTCCACACCTTCCACCCATGTTTTATTGGGGTCAATGCCGTTACATGCAATGTTAAATCACCAAGGGTGTGTTCACCTTTGTGTTCTGATCATTTGTGACAGATGAGGGTGCTTTGTGTTCAGCGCATAGCCCCACTTTCTTCCTGTTGCCATCGTCTCTCCCTTCGTCATCAGAGAGATGGGTTTGTGGATGGGCAAAGATGTGTAAAAGATGGGCAAAGTGGTGCTGTATGTCCTGACATGACAAACCCAGAGGGAGACGAGTCCTTGTCATTGGGTTGTTGTGTCAAGTGACACCCAGGCCGCTGCTCTGTCACTAGCGTGTGCCAGTGTCTAAACTAATAGTTGTGATAATGGCATTGCCAGCCAAAACCCCCCCTTAAGCAATGAGCCACACTTGACTTGAAATGTGACTGCCATTGACTGCTTTGCCACTGGGACCCATAGCTCACAAAGACTGTGTAACCCTCATCAATGTAAATCTTTCTTGTATATATGAGATGTTTCATGTAAACTGAACTCCTGGTAATCTTGCCTAATGTGCTGTGGTAAACAATAATGGACTTGTTTAATTATTAATTTTATTTTATTAATTTGCCCTGCTTTCTCCTTTTCTTTTTTTCCCCCACTGCTGGGTATACATTAATTACATCTGAAATAAACTCTGCCAGTTATTCAGTACACTACAACTCCTATTCTGTTTTAAAAGCTTTATTTGAACAGTGCTATTCTACCTTTATAATTTCATAATAAATGTTTCAAAGAGATCATTTCTTTCTCGTTTTTAATTCGTCCATTTGTTCTGCTTTTGTGATGTTGTGATAAGACCTTGTGTATAAACTGGGACACGTTTCAGTCAAGCTACCATGTGTGAACCAGTTCTAATCAGCATTTGCCCATAAACAAGAGCTTCAGCTGATTATAATGCCAAGTTGTGTATTTTAAGACGCAAACAGATTTTCTAGTATGAATGAATTCAATATTTTAAATGAGGCACACAAAGTCACTGACACACAGCCAATGTGATAATTAACTTATAGTGAAAGTGAATTTTTTATTGAAAAGTAGGTTTAAAAAGCTAGTTTCCCTCTTAAAAACTCACATTGATGTCTTTATGAATCCATGTTCTGTTTGAAGACATGCTAAATGGTGAGTTTAGCCGCACTGACCTAAACCCATGAATGTCAATGGGATCAAGTAAGCATCTGCTCTGAAACATCTGACTCTCAGGTTGTAATACTTTGCACTGGTTAGTCCATAGCATTAAAGCACAGGCAGTTTGTTTTAAAACAAAATTGACATGCTGATATGGGCTTTTACAGAGTTGTTGGTCACTAATGACTCCGGCTGTTGTGAAGAAGAGATTACTTCATTGCACAACTTCAATGGGGGTCGAAATCCTAACTCCTTGTTTCATGTTAAAACTCATGTTGAAGTTCAGCGGAAGCTAATATGAGGCTTCAGACTTACAAGTTAAACAGTCATGTTATCTTCCAAAGTCACAATTCTTTTAGTGCAGCCCCTCTTTGTCCCTGACATTTATTCTTACATTGAAGTTGTACTAAGAAGGGATGTCTTCACAATAACTAAAATCACTTTCAACATACACTTGAGCATTGTGAGACAGATTGAAAACGTGAATAACAATTAGTTTTTGTTAAGTGTTTCCAAAATTACTCACAAAATCCTTCAACTGCGCTAGGTTAGAACTACTTCTATTTTCGAAGGAATGTGTTACTCATCTGATGTGGCTGTGAGCAAAATGATGATAATTGTCTAACATAACTTCAAAGAACATAAAAAAGTATTTCATGAGTTTGACTGACTGAGTAAGAATATCCCCAAAACTCTTTGTATGGTAGTATCTTAAAAAAGTCTTAAAGTGCTCATTTCCTGCACATTTTTGTTATATCTTCAATTTTGCTACTTAATCCAAGTAAGATTTAATTCTGATTTGTGAAGCAATTGCAGCAGGTCTAACTGAACAGCGCTCAGTTACATCAGATGTACAATAATACATGTAGAGCTGAACAGCAAATGAACAGCAAAAACCTGCATCATAAAATGTGAATGCCAATCTTCTGGATTGGAATTTCCTAACCTACACCATCATCATCATCTTCATGATCAACACCACCAGCAACATCATGACAAACAGTAATACACTCAAAATGTTTCTTTTCCATGCAAGAGGTGACTCTTTATACTGACACTTTCATATATTAGTCTCCAGCTACCTTCCAGTTAATGAAGTATAGACGTGTCAACTCTTAACAGTTTTTTGCAGAAAGAGAGAGGGGGGTAGGAGGGTGGATTTCAAAGTGCCACGCCAACGCATCTATGGAAAGTAGGCCTAACTCAGCTTAATCTGTCCACTCCGTTTTAAAGCCAGAAGCAGAGCTTAGTCTTCATTTGAGTGAGGACGAGGGGGGAAAAAAGAGGATAAATAAATAAATATAGGCTTTAAAGTTTGACCTCATCTGTACGGTCACTTTGAAAAAGCTGTGTGCACTTTCTGACTGGAATTTGAAACATGACTTCTGACCCAAAGTATAATCATATTGCCTGTCCTTTCCAAAGAAAAAAGGGGAAAGAAGGCAATGCTAGTATTGCATCTCTGAACATTTTATCACAAGATATTGTCTGTGTCTCCCAATCTCATGCAGCCAGATTTCTAAATTTTGTGGAATCCATGGATGGTAAGACTTCTTGGAGCTTTGAAAATGGTATGCTATCATTGAATTTACTGTGTCAGGTTGACTTTTTGCTACTCTTGCATGGACTATATTTGCAGGCGGTCAATGTTAGTGATGGTGACCTCTACAACATATGCGTAGTCTGGTTAGTGAAAGAATATGAATAGTCAGTCCCTTTTCTGTGCAAAGCATTTCTTCAATTAACATGCTTGGGGCAAAATGTAACTTATAAGTTTTGCTATTTATGACGCAATTAGCAGATAGCACACAAGACAAACACAGAATATTTAAACAACCACTCCAGTGACCAGATGCATTCAATTCTGTATAGATGTTACATAGAAAGCTTGTGTATGCATATTGCTGTGCATACACAGCAAGCCCTGTGTTCACATTATTCCATTATACAACTTTATCATTATGAAATTGAGTGCACATGACAGAGCAAAACATCCACTACAACAATTATCCACACAGGGATCATGTCACATGCCTTTTTAACCTTGTTTGGACAGAAACCAGATTAATGTCCTTGGTCTTCCAGCAGCAATGATATCAAAGCAGCCCTTGTTTCATTATGAATAACCACAATGCATTGGTATGTATAGTAAGCCAATAAAGGTTATTGATTGGTGCACATAGGTGGTCAAACATATGATTCACATGTAGTGGTTGAGGAGGTATTAAGATCCTTAACTAGAGTAAAAGCAGAAATGCATCATGGTAAAAAATACCCCATTAAAGATAAATGTCAAGCCTTCAAAATGTTAATTAAATGAAAGCACAGTATTATAAGCAAGTTTAACTAAAGTAGTAATTATCATTCTGCAGAAAGTAACCCCAGAGATATGATTACATTTTATTTTATTTTATTATTAATATGTAACTAACACTTTACTGTTGTAGGTGGTAGGTGAAGCTAATTAAAACTACTTTATATAGTTTGTTGGTTAGTTTAGTCTCCAACAATGCATCATATTTTATAAGTTAAAGGTAAAAATATTATTTCTACAAGTAACTATGTGTCAAGTAAATGGAAAAAAAAAATATTTTGCCTCTAAATTGTAGTCAAATAAAATAGCATAAAATAGAAGTACTTCCAAATTGTACTCAAGAACCATAGATATGCATGCATACTTGGTTAAATCCTACTTCTTAAGGTTTGGAAATGGGTGACAATATATGGGTTATAACAATTAATTTGCACTAAAATAAAATATGCACCTGCATCTGCACACATGTATAAATATTCCTGAACTCTGCTGAGACACCGTAGAGACCTCTAATGTGCTGAAAAGATTAAGTCCCTCTGAGAAGTTTCCCTTCTTTTTGCCACATTGTAGTTTGCACTCATAAATGTGTGTGTATGTAAAGGAGGAATTACATTTTTATAAATGCACGTATATGCTTTGTGAAGTGATGTATGCAACTTTGCTGTGCGCACTAAGAACTGAAGACAAAGAGGTTGAAGTGAAGATTGGTAACAGCATTATAATCATCCTTTAAGATTTTAAGATATTGTTATTAAAATTATAAAGTTCTGACATTATGTAAAGAGAAATCTGTAAATATATGTTGTACACCCTTTGACAAATATGGAATTTGCAGTAAATATTAAAGATATACACATATATACATATATACATATAGGCAGGGCAGACAATTTCTATAGAGACAGAAAAAAGAATGAAAATAAAAAATGTAAAGAAATGTTAGTGATTCCATAACTTTTAGGTCAGGTGAGTTTTAATGAATAGTTCAGAGTTAAATGCAGGAATAACCAGTACAACAGGAGATAAGGACTCTGTAGTATGATATTTCTATTAAAGTAGGCTGAATCACTGACTTTAGTTTTTAACAAACATATTGACTTCACTGAACACGTTACATTCTCATATCTTTCCATAAATTGACAGATGCTTTTTGAACGTAGAGCGTTAGCTGGGAGCTTAACTAAATTAGTCATCTGCCTGATGCCATTGCGCTGAATTAAAATCAGAATCAGTCAGACACTTGAAGAGGGCCCAAGAGTTGGAGCCTTGTAATTTTTTTTTTCTGCTGCTGATGCACACGCTGTCATATTTCCCTCTAGTGACAGCGTGGTTTAGTCCCACTGACATTTTCCTCTAGTGTAATCTTTCCTCCACCACTATCTAGTCACTCATATGTTATGTTTGGAGGGGAAAATCATGAAGGGTGAGTGCATTCCTCGGATGGAATCCCCAACTGTATTTGACTCTAGACAAAGAAAGAAACTATTTTCATTTTCACCCTTAACAGCCCAGAATCCTTCAGGACAGCAGTGAGTTATGCAGTGATGTTGCTGGGAGGAGAAATCCCATCCACTATAATCTATGTAGAAGATCTTTCTTGAAGGTGGGTGCAGTGGCAGCCTGAGGCAAATGCTATTTTTCTGTTTCCCTTTTGTTTCCAAAAAAAGACTGACACATGCATACAATGGTACATACAAAAAGAAAGAAAGTAGCCTAAAGGTTACAGAAGTGAACATTTGACCGAAAGGTTGCTGGATTGATCCTTGGACAGGCAATATAAATTAGACTGGGGAGAAGAGACCACCACTAGAGTGCCCTTAAGCAAGGCACTTAACCCTTACTTGCTTCAGTGGGGTTGCTCAGGGGATACGACTTGTTGTACTGGGCAGCTTCCAGGTGTAGATGTATGAACCTCTGTTAGTGTGTGCAGGATGTTCTTGGAAAGGAGCATTGGTAAAAAACAAATCTACCCTGGATGAATTAAAAAAACTCATAGCATGACATACATTTATCTTTATGCTTCTCTGCTGCATGATCCTTTGACAGAGGATTGACACTGAACTGCTACTGAGCCTTTAAAGAAGAAAAACATATTTAAATACAGTCCTCTTAGGACCTGGTAGTTGGTTCCACAATGGATTCGTACAGGAAGCACATTAGACTAAGAATAACAGAATAAATATGACTTTATGGGGATTTTGAAGGATTAAAGCACATAGTAATTAACAACATGGAAATAAAAGGGACTTTTTAACATACGATATTATTGTTGTTTTTATGAGCACGAACAGCTTGCTTCCAAAAATATAATCTCATAAACTAAGGTTTGTGACCTTGTATGATATCATTTGGTTGCATTTTCCAGATTTGTTCCATTGGCAATAAACTGGAGACTGTGACTGCCCTTTAACTTCAAAACATTTAATTTTAACAAAGTAACTCCAGTAGGTATTTCTTGTTCCACTTGAGAGCTTTAGCTGTCTTGGTATTAACACTGGGAGAGGCTTGATCCTTCTGTTTTAACTGTGGTGGATCATAGAATTAAGTATAAATTATTTCCCATGGTGAACTGGATGAAGAACATTGATTAATTGGTGTTAAGACTAATTATAAATGTCCTTAAATCTGCATTACATCATTAATAGATTCCACTAATCAAGACAACAAAGAGCAAAAACACAGTGTGGATGGCACATGATTTTCTCTGGCAGGGAGTACAATGAGAGCTATGAGTGAATTAGTAGACATATAATGCTCTTTGGGGAGCTAATTAGATAAGAAGTTGAGATGTATCGCTCCTGGAAGGATGTGTGTCAACCCACTCCTGTTCAATGTATAGACTGCAGATTTGTATTGATTGTATGCTTTGTCTTGTGCCTCAGGCATCAGCACACTACAGTGTAAGCTGTGTGCCTTGTCTTTGTCTGGTGAGTTGAGCAGATAAGGGTTGTGATAAATCTGCCCAAGAATAAGCTGTCATAGAGGTGCCGCACATGGGAATATTTAACGCAAACATAAAATATGGCTTGTCTGTTGTTTTATCGTCCAGGGTATAAGAAATGGCAGGGTTTTAAAATACTCTCAGCCCTTATTTTTGCACTTTTCCATCTCTGCAGCCCTCGTCTGCACACAAGCTTACAGTCCTGCTCATCTTTGTTAGGGCCATGGAGCGGACAAAAAAGGAAAGAAAAGACGCTTTGCACGGAATGGTGAACCAGCAACTTATCGTCCCTCAGTAATATGCAGAGGTGTAAAACATTTGGCTAGCTTATTTAGATCAAATGATTTAGTCCTGGTTGTGCAGAGTTAGCGAGGGCTGAATCAAGTAGTGTGTTGGGAATGAGGAGGGAGGAGGTGAAAATTGGTTTCCCCTATCTTAAGGCGCACATAGAGACCCAGCCTGGTATCCTCTCTCTCCACAGGCTTGCCTCTGACGATAACGTGCCCTGATAATGGATATATGCACCCAGATTTATTTTCTATTTCCTGCCACAACTACTTTTCCAGGAAAGTTATTTTTTTTATGTATGAGCTTTATGGTTGCTTTCAGTTGTGACATTCAGAATGCAGAGCTCCAGTACCGGAGCAAGGAGGGGAGCATTTGCCATGCAGAAGGATAGAGGAGGATGCTCTTTTGAGGACTGCAACTTTTCCTGTAACATATACAAGAAGGCTCTAATGCAAGCTCAGATACGAAGGAAGGGAAACTTTATCCACTCTGTTGATTTGTCTGCCTCGGTTGTCTGCTGACTGTCTGTCTGTTTTTATTCCACTTACTGTCATTGCAGGAATCTAATATGGAACACAAAATTACAATTCATTATATGAGTTTCTCTGTTGTAGGAGTGGACTTTGTCATAAGACTTATTAAGGTTGTAGTGGAACAAAAATCATTAATTTACACATCAAAACTTAAAATTAAAGCTCAAGTTTTCTAAAGCATGCGAGACAGTAGAGTGAGTGATTACTATACTTGACTGAACTGAACACCCCTCGTTTGCCCCTATTTCCCCCTTCCGCTCTAATCCTTAAAAAGCTGTGTCTCCATCTGTCATGTTACATGTGACCCCCCGCTACATGCTTGGTAGGGTGTTTTAGTGTCCCAGAAATCAGTCCAGACTCTGTCCGGGGAACAATGAGCTTTCTTCACCGCCACAGACTCTGGACTGTGGTGGCCCCAGGCCATACATGACATGGAATCCCCCCTGAATGGTGCATGTGTGTATCTGAGTGTGTGTGTATGGGTGTGATGATGGGAATTCATTCCCCCAACACTTATTCAACACTGCTCTTAGCTTTTCACCCATAGAGATCAGTGGTTGCCTTGTTCTGGTCCATATCTTCACAGTAGGAAGTGTGTGCATGTGTGTGTGTGAGTGTGTGTGTGTCCACTTATTAATAGCCTAGCCTCTGGGATAATATTCATAACCAGAGCAGGGCAGAGGGGATTTAAAGTAACACACTGGGCAGATTGGACTGATTAATATCTTAGAGGAGCATGTTTTTTGATCTTGTGTTTACTTTGTGATTAGGAACACACAGTTTGGAGCCATGTCTGTCCTATGGACAAGGAAGGACATTCTTGCTTAGTAATTGTCATGTGGTTTCTCAAGCATTTTGTTTTCTGTCGTGGTGTTAGCTATATTTGATTGGAACAGCATTCTCATGATGCATGCACTGCAAAAAAACCCATTATATTTATCCAGTATAATGAGTATTATTGAATCCTGAAATGTAATTTTCTTAAAAACAAGCCAAGATTTTACCTTATATAAATCAACTTAACTTTTCTGGATTCAAGATTAATTATCTGGCTAGCATTCTGATCTGCCTTGCCTTGTCACACAACGAAACAAAAGGAAATGTACCAGGAATGACATCACCATATTAGCAAAACTGTGTTCTTGTTTTTGAAAAATCATGAGGGCATATTGAGTGCTGATGGCTCAGTGTGAGACCAAACACAGTGCAAGTGAGGGTCAGTTTGTTACTTGCTGTTGTTTGCTTGAGTACACACACACACACACACACACACACACACACACACACACACAGACACATTTTATTATTAATGTATCTTTTTTACAGTCCTACATTGGCCACTTCCTTTTATTAAACATGCTATTGTACTCCGGTGAACCTATTCTGTATCTGTCAGTTGTATATTAGCTGTATTTCTAAAGCCCTAAACCAGACCCTAAACTGACCTGATTTTTAACCTTAAAACCAACCATTAAGTTGACGCAAACCTTAAAGACTTAGCTGATGCCCCTCACTACCTGCAGGTTGATATATATTCATTTTAGTTAAATATTATGTTCCCCTCAGGATGAACAACTATTTGTGACAGATATCCATGGTGCCCAGAGGATGAATCCCAATAATGAATCCCTGAATCCTATTTCCTCTAGCTCCTCCAGCAGGTCAAAGTTTTTATTTCCAGATGAAATATCACAACGTCTACTGGATGGCATGACTTATAATTACTTTGGTAATTTCCTGATATTTCATCCAGCATCATGTCAAAATTGTAAAACGTTAACAAGGTAAGAATTATACCTGCTAAACAGCAGCATGTTAGCATTGTCATTAGGAGTATGTTTGCATGCTGATGTTAGCCCAAAGTAGCCTCTCTCAACTTCTAGCATGGCTATGGAGTCCCAGCTTTGTTTGTAAAGGAAGGATAGTTTTATCCTGAATAGATTACATCGGTCAGCCAATTATCATCTAATTTGATGTAAGACTGATTAACCAATTCGGTACTGATAGTCATAAAGGACTTCTCTACCAAATTCCTTGCAAAAGTCATATTTAGTGTCCTTGCAATACTACATTACATATTATATAGTGCAATTTGTAAAATAAAATTATCCAAACAATATATTTCTAAAACAACCATATTATCTTCTTAATTAGGGGTGTGTTTCCTTAATAATATATTTGAGTCTTTTTGAATTCAACAGTTTGAAAGGAAAACTGTAAAGCATCATTTGATGTCAGAGCTTTCCATTCTGCACCTGGATGCCGGCATCAGGGCTTCACAAGAAGGAATCCTTTCTTCTTCTTGTTTGTGCATGTGTGTTATGTGTGTGTGTGAAGGGGGTATGGAAAGGTCACTGCCCTAATTGAATAATTGACTGGGAACTCTTGCTAGGAAACATAGTGACATAAAAAAATTGGAAGTCACGGACTTGGAAAACTAGTCAAATTGTCAATGAACCCTAAAGCTAAAAAGAAATGGCAACAAGTATTTGCTAATTAGATGAAGGTGTCCTCCATGATTCCTCATTGAGAGGATGATAACGATGCACAGGTTTGTATTTAGTTTTTCAATTCCTTAGGTTTTACCAAATGCCATCCCTAATTTTCGATGAGGATCTGGCCTTGAAGGCCCTGGTAATATCAAGCACAAACAATCAATCCCGGCCAATCTCTTGAGGCCTTAATGGACTTGGAAAGAATATTAAGAGGTTTTGTCTGCAGAGAAGCTTTCTGCCACAGCAGTCGTCCCTCAGCTAATTTGTGTTTGTGTGCCAAGGGAGGCCACACACTGGGACTGCTGTAACAGGCTCTCAGTCCTACTTTCTGAGGAGCTGCTGCCAGGCCAACAAGCACACACACACATGCAAATATGTGCTCCCACATAGACACAGAAAGACTGAGCAGGCTCCATTCTGCATTAAATCAAGGAGTGTTCATTAGTATACATTTCAACAAGATATTTTTCACTATTGCCACTATATAACATATTCTATGTTTTGGTATTAATGTTAGGCTTCTTTGTCAAATACAAGATTATCCATAATGCTTATTTTGTGTGAGAGGTTGCTTGTGTTTGTGCAAGTGAGACAGAGAGAGAAAATGAGAGGGTGGCATTTTGGGATGCCAGGATGAATGTGGGGTAACCATGAGAATGTGGGACCAGTGCCCAATCCCAGGGTGGCAGTACAGTGGTAAATCTGCCTGTTGTTGCCACACATTGTTAATGAAACTAAACACCACCCTAGTTGTCCCCTAAGTGTCACCATGTCTTAGCCTTACCTAACTGTTTAGCATAAGAAAAATCTGCACTGAGAAATCTAATTAAAATGGGCTATTGTGGACCTCCTATCCTAGTTATTAGGTTTTCTGGAGAGCGTCTGTCTGTCGTGTGAGATGAGAGGGTTGGCTTAAGATTCTGACTTAATGCTAGCCTGACATTTGTTTTTTATTTTTTTCCTTCTTCCTTCATTGTTCTCTCTCTGTCAGTATTCATTTTCTATCTCAGCTTGAGTGCGGGGACAAGACCACAGGCTACCTAAGAGACAAGCTCTTCTTTACGTATTTATTTGCCATCAGATGACAAAGAATATACCCATTTTGCCATTCTTTTATTTCACATTTTTTCTCCTTGCCCTTGTATCCTGTCCCTCTCCTCATCTTTCTCTTTCCGTCTTGATTTCTAATTTTCATGCCTGTATGTTCGTCTCCTCCATTTCTCCCCTGCTGCTCCACTCGCTGCATTCTCCTTCTGCGTTTCTCAATCTTTTATTTTTTTGCTCCTGCATTTCATTTCTTCCTATGTATTTCTCATTTTGTTCTCTAATTTATTTCTCAATTTTCATCATTCACCATCTGCCTGTCAATTTGCTTTCACCTCACCCCTCTCTCCATCCCTGTTTGTTGGAAGGCAACGTTTCAGCATTCCAATTTAGCAGTATTCCACATTTTCTTCTCTTCTTGTTTTCAATATGCACTTACACAAAGTGTATAACACTGTATATAACTATTTGATTTTACCCACCTGAACCTTCCTCTCTAAGTGGCTGCTCAGCTGACTTCCAATTTAGAGTTTAACCTCAGGAGAGGAAGGCTATTGCCAGAAAGCCAGATGGTCAGTGGCGGAGGCAGAAGATGCTGGGAAATTCATCCTTTAACCTCTATTGCCCACTCTGTCACTCTCTCCTCTCACCTCTCTCTTTATTTCAATGGCTTTATGAGTAAATGAGAGTGAGCAAAGAGAAAGACAGAGGGAGAGAGGAGAGTGTGAAGGATATGTGGGAGTGTTTTCTGGGTGGCAGCAGCAGAATCTACTTCACAGCTTACCTGCATATTTTAAAGCCCTCATGCAATATTGCATCTCAGTCTTCTGCTGTTGTCTGTTGCTGCTCTCACCAATTTTCTGCCTCATTGTCATTCATGTGTAATCTGTTTGTTTGGCTAACCTCCTCGTATTCAGACCATCTCAGCTGAGCTACTTCATGCCCGTGTGTCACTGAGTGTATTTCTTTTGTGTTATCTGCATCGCCTTGGTGATTCACTCCTCTATTAGAAATGCTGCAGGACTTCTGAACAAGCTCAAGGCTTTCACAGTTCCTTGAGGTGTAAGACTGAACAAACGATTAAGAATGGAACAATAAAAGCTTCCAAGAGGTCTTACAATTGTGCGATTGCTTTCATTGCTTTGCCTCAGTAGGAGAATGCCTTTATAAAAGTATTTAATTCGGCACAGATAACCCGTACGTTTGCTTCATGGAAAGATTTAGTGAGGTGACCCCTGCCGATACCTCTGCACTCATTAAAAAATGATTTATATCTGCTATTTTGATTGCATATGACCCAGCAGGAAACCTCTATTGTACACCAAGCACACGCAGCCATACTCTATAATCTGGTTCTTCTTATCAACATCTTACTGTTTCTAATTAGCATCTGCAATGAAAATATATCTCTACTGGCTTACTGCACTTGTTTTGTTCTTTAACATCAGCAGGTATTTTAAGGTAATATACATGAACCTTTAAATGTTTCAGTGTTGTATAAAGCGCAATACATATGGCTTTAAAATGGGACTGAACAAATATTAAGCTAATGTTCAGCATATCGCAAAGAACAAATTCAAAATTCCTCCTTTCAACAACATGCTGCTCAGCATGAAGCTGTAATTCAGAAAAACATATTTTTCTTATTTATACCATAATCTGGGTGCAAGATGACTAATTCGTAGATATTATTTTGCTTTTTCATAAAATAAAAAAGCACCACATTTGTCATACTGATCTTCAAATAAAGGTGAGACACATTATCACCCTTCCTGTGAACGTGCAGTAAAATATCCGGCTCCTAGAACTATACATATTTACTCTGCCTTATTATAAATGCTGCAGTAGTTCTGCGGTGCTTTGCTGCTCATGTCAGAGCGTGTATGGTTTCCAATGGAAACCGGGCAGGATAAGAGGATGAAAGGCTCATTATAACCCCACTGAGTGAAAATTAGCCCCTCTCTCTCAATAGTGCACTAGCCTCTTGTTCACTGGACAGTCCTACATATCTGTTGTCATGATAATAGACCTCTTCTCTGCGAGTGGGGAGGCCATTTTCAGCTCTATAGGTCTTTTTTCACACTGACAAGGTTCAGTGTGCAAGTGTGTGTGTGTTTGTGCACATGTGAGAGTGTGTTTATCTAGTTTATTTCATTGCATGTGTATGTGTCACGGTGAGTAACTGCTTCTTTATGATAAAGAATGAATTTACGGTGAAGCAACATAGACTTATTAGTCTTAGTAATTAAATGCAAAGCTAAACTGTGACTAGGGCATCATAGGATGATCCCTCTATGCCCTGCTGTTGGTGTGTTAAACATCAGGTTGGTGCTGTTTACATTATGACCTTGGCCTTGTTCTCAAACAGAAAATATTTTGTGGTGTTCTGGTTGAGTAAGTTCAAGCTACAATGTGTTAATCTATACACCTGCGTGTGTGTGTGTGTGGTTTCCAAGAAATACGTTATATATTGTATGCTGTGGCTCACACACATATGTCAGAATCAGCTTTATAATCTCATGCATTTCCCTCAGTCAGAGTTGCTACACCCTAATCAATCACAGCATGTTGATCATATTATGATTTTCTATTGACAGGGGCAAAAATACTCTCACAATAGCCACCCAATCACAGTCACTCTAAATCACTCTTATTACTATGACTTATTATTGTATGAACACTGCATTATGTTCTGTTCAAAAATCCTACTTAAGAACAGTCTATAGCTCAGTACTGAGTGTTTAATTATTTCCATTATCAGAATGCTAGAATCCTGTAATAAAGTAAAATAATGCTATGCAAATCCGACAAAATAAGCCCCTGCTAAATAATACTTCAAACTAATAATTTATGGGTTTATTTTTTTCAAATATAAATGTTTTGAGACATTGTGAAAGAATTCAAGGCACTCATGACTGAGAGTCATTCATTGGCCATGGCCTGAAATGGAGGAAGAAGTTAACTCTCAGACTGACTGGAGGCAAGATATGTTCCTTCATCGTACAGACCGAGCAGGCCGAGAGTCACAAAGCTCCCTTTAAAGATCTGGCAGTTTAGTTTTGCCTTGCTATGGGCAAACATTATATACTTTGTACAATTCTGTCCACAGCACATACTTGATTGTTGGAGTCTTCTGGTAAAATCTGCAAGAAACTTCCATCTTTAAACTTTTTTCATTAATATATTTATACAAAAGGTCACTCCATGCTGATCCTTTTATGCAATCATTTTTTCCTGATGTTAACTGCTCTTTCACTTTGTACACTACATTTTCTTTGTCAAAAATCTGTAATGAAATGTTCCCAACAGTAGCACATGTATCCTTTGCTCCAAATGTAACCAAACAGCTGCTTCCCACAACTGTGGTGAATAAGCCCCTTTAATAGCAGGATTGCAAGTTAATTGTGAATAATACTTTTTCATTAAATTTGTTTGACTAGTACTGGTTTCTCACCTCTGGTAGCTTTTTAAAAAGTAGCTTACATGCTGACTACTGCTGACCCAGCAGTAATTCATTAATTATTAGTCTGTGGATAATGCAGAAATGTTTGAAAGTAGCAGGAACACGAATATTCTACACAATGATCTATAAACACAGTCATTCAATCATTTTAAGAAACAGATGTTTCACAACACTGCACACAGGCTCTGTAGGCTCTTTGTTAGAAGATCACAAAAGTCAATTTGGAATTTAAGTAAAATATTACAATCTTGCTATCGAGTGTTTGAGCTTTTGAAAAAATATCACCATCAAAAAAGTCTTAATTGCATTCATCTTTAATTGCCATTTTGAGAAAATAACTACAAATGAACAAAAAGGCAATAAAATTATAAGTAGAAGTTTATCATTGCTATTGACATTTTACCAAACATGCTAGTGTATATAGTTGCTTCAGTTACTTTATAGTATTAAATGCTTACCTGTACATGCAATCTCAGTACCATTTTGTATCTTATTGGGTGTGTTAATGTGTGTACTTCTTCACAGATATAGGCTTCTATTTTAATTGTGCTGTTACTGAGTCCAGTGCAAAGTGCTAGGTCATATGTGCAAGGTCAATGAGGTTTATTTTCACTCAACTTGGCAAAGCGCACAACATGGTGGGGTTGTGGATGACTGACAGTGGTGTTGTTATATTTGTAGAGGTGGGAGAGTGCAACTAAGTTTGTCATATGTAGTTCTATGTTAAAAAGCCTTTTTTACCAAAATACCAACATCTGCACTGGGCACCAAAATACCAAACAGTCAGTGTACATTTCAAGTTCAGGGACACAACTTAAAATAGACTTCATCAAAACACAGTGTTTTACTGTATTTGTCTTTGCAGCTTCGCAGTTTGTGTGTGCCATTTCTACATTTGTAAATAACACCCTTATTGAACACACTGTGGTTTTACTACATACCTTCTGTTGCAGGCAAGTAAGTGCAGGCCAAAGTGTGTTTATTTGACAGTTGTTGCAATTACAATTCCCCATTACACAAATCCTCAGAACCTCCATAGGATTGTCAGGGCCATGGTCAAGGCAACAGCGGAGACATTGTGGCATATCTGCTTGTATTTTTATGCATTAGATGATTTGTAGTGAATCTTTTTAGTTCAATTGTATGCTGCTCTACAGAGCCAGACATATGATACTTCCAAATATGCAAGGACACTGCATAGAAGTTAGATTTGACTTTGTTATTGTAATAAATACAGAAACAAGTAGATAAATAGGGCGTGAAAGAGACATTTAACGATCAATAAACTTTGTAGAATTTTCTTTAAATTGTTGTTCACCTTGCTTTTGCGCTTTTGAATGGCTGCGACAAAAGGTCTGAACTCTTCTTTTGAAGCCATTTCAAAGTTACAGCTTGTTTGCTAGGAATATATTCACATTACAGTCAGTCCAAATGAATTGACTTCAGAAAATCCCACCGCAATTATACTTAATTCATAATTAATGCAGAGCAGACTGGGGACCTAATTTACACTTGCACATTGTCAGTTTCCCTGCATGTGCTTGTCATTCTGCATAAGAGTAAACATGGCTTGCTTTGGAAAGAGGGTGGCATCTCCCTACCATTACCTAGGCTCTGGGGATCTGTGCACCGTGGCACACAATTGTGCCATTAGATGATAAAAACAAAGGAAATTATCTAACCACCCAGTCACTCCAAACAAGAGCAGGTGTGCGCATCCATGTTAACAACAGGGAGTACCCTCTTATTTTGTTGTAGGCAGCATTGTTTATTATTGAACACCCTCAGAAATATGACTGACGCCTTCACTTTGAGTTGATGGAAGAGAAAACAAAGACTTTGTTGATCTGCAAGTCAGATCCTGAGAGCTTGTGATTATAACAAGACCTGAATACATCCATGCGTGTGGATACGCGAGTGGCTGTTTATGAGCATAGATCTGCTCATGCATGAGTTGTATTTGACTTTGTGTGTGTGTTTGTGAGAGAGCGAATGGGCATCTTCGACAGTCTTTAGGAGTGCCATACTGAGATAATGTGGCTCCTGATCTTTGTTGTTTGTGGTGTATTGCGTTTCTGTGCTTTGCTGTATAGAGTGGTATTGCTGATAGGGTTTGATGTGCTGCACATGCACAGACAAAGGCTGCTTTTAAAAAACCTCAGAGCATTAGTCCAATCACAGCACTGGCAGTCAGGCTGACATTCTAAATTTGTCATTCTCCTTATTCAAGCTCGAACATTCACTCATATCCTGTCCATGAGCCACTTCTGTTGGATCAGACTGATCTACTTGCACCCTGTCAGAGGCGTGTGCTCAGTGTCGGTTATGCACAGTAAGTTGGCTCCATCGCTGGTGTAGTCAGAGTAGGGTTGGAGATCAAGAACCAGGTTTGAATTGAAACCATTTCAAAACTTTAAAAAAGGGGGTATGTAAAGAAATTTGCTTTTTACTTTTAGTTATTAATTTCTCAAAGCAAAGTTCTGACCTAGTCTATTTTTATGCAAAAGTCAATACAGTGTTTACAATTTGGCAAACTGGAACTAGCATCTACAAGTGTGACTAAGCTTCACAAATAACAGTGTTGTTTAAAGCCATCTTAAATGACAAGGCATTTACTATAGCAATAGTACAAAAATGTACAGCTTAAAAACAAATATACAGCAAACATTCAACATGTGTAGTGCACGATAGAGAATACCTGTATTTTTTTTTCTTTATTTGACATTTGTTTTAAGCAAAAAGACAATATACATCATTATTTATGGCAGTGTACTACTAGCATAAGCTTAAATCTTATAAAAATAAAGATGGTTTTCTCTTTCGGCACATTTTCGCTTCTGTTACTCAAATAAAATGCTGACATATCTGAACAAGAGATCCTTATATATAGAAGTTAGCTGTGTTGTTGGTTTCAGGCGGCTTCTTTCTGTGTTTACTTTCAGTCAGACTCAGCTTGTCTTCACTTTGTTTGAAATGATTCATGTAAGAATTCTGTTTAGAAAGGAGGCTGGGGCAGCTTGCCCTGATATACATTGTTCTGTAGTAGTCCTCATTTCCCCAAATCTCTCCAACGGAGGTGCAGATTGCAAAGTTAGCATTTCCCATAGGGCCACAATAGCCACATTTATGGAAAGTACTCCAGGATGAAATAAACTGGAAATTTCCATAGAGGCAGTCACAGCACTTGTTTATAGTTAGGGCAAGATTGTGGTCTTGGATTCATTTTGAAAGTCAGTTACCAATCTTTTTCTAACCTTAACCAATGTGCTTTTGTTGCCTAAACCAAATTTACGGTGTGGGATACGAACCCGGTCTTTGGTGGCAACGTCCTGCATATTTTCCTTCAAATGTAATTGGCAAAGAAATATGCTAGTACAAAAGCATAATTTCCTGGAGACGGGTTGTCTTTTTAGACTCATACGCCTAATGCTGACAAACTCAAGCACACAAACTCACACACTCATAGGCATTCACACCAACCCCTACACCACACACTACTTGAACTAAAATGTTTTCTCATGTGGGAAATTTGAAATTGCTATTTGTAACAGTCTGTTTGGTTCCAATCAGAGAGTAGAGGCAGAGTCGTTTTAATTTCATTACCACTGTGGTGGTTATTTTTAGCTCTGAGTGCTTGTGATGCTTGTTGTTCATTGTGCGAGTTTGACAGGTCCTATTATTCACACAGCAGCTCATCCTCTGAGCTTGTACTTTTCAAAGCAACCTTTCTTGCTACTCATCACACACATTTTATTAGCTGCATATAAAAGTGGCTAGTTGTTTGTGACTTGATTTTACAAGCAAGTCCGTCTGCTGCAATATTATGGAGGATGATCTCACCCCCCAAAAAAGGAAAAAAAAGATTGCATAATTGAAACAGAAAATTGTAAATGTTCTTTTTTAACTACTACTAGTAGATTGGAACATAATTAAAGGCTAAATACAATTTTTGAACTACAGATGCTTATCCAATGGCAACTTGAAAATTGAAAAAGTAAATATTAAATTAAGAAGACACATAACACATTGTTCACAGCTTTTCAAAGTTTTGTTTTGTTTTCTTTTATCATTACAGTTTTCATTAAAGGAATACTTTACATTTTGATAAATATGCATATTTTCATATTTACAAGACATGATCTTCTCATGTAACTCTCAGCAAGAGAATGAGGGAATTTCCCAAAAATGTAACCAAAGAACATTTATAATTAGAGCACTGTCCATGTGTATTGGCATTTAATAATTTCTATTTCACATTTTCATTTTATATTTGGATTTAATTTATTGACATGTTGTGGCTTACTTATTCATAGCAGCAAAGTAAAAACATATTTATTCACATTTTGTCTTTTCATTTAATGAAAAATACATATTAAATACATTTTCACTGCTACATACTGTATATTAATACTGAGTACCAGCAAGATTCTCACTATATTTCTCAACATCATGGAAGTCTTGCCAAAGCGCCACTGTGAAAATGTTGGCATAGAACTAAGGATAGGAGAATTGAGCATCGACACTAATGCGAGTGCTCTTTAGACATTTAAATGTGTCCTGAGAGATTTTAGTTGATATGGCAACATCACAAGCCCCAATGTAAACATGAGAACTCAAGAGGCTTTATAATGTATTAGATTCCCAAGCAAACATTTAATTGACTTTCTTTGGTATGTGTCTTGAGTGTGTGACTCCATGTCTGCACTTTAGTTAATTCAGTAATTCTTTGTACATGCACAGCCAAGTACAGACACAAGCGAGTCACGAGTTGGAACACACATGCAAAAAGGGAACACACGTTTGCGGAAGAGATCAGTGAGAAGGAGGGGGAGCTGGGACAATAGGTGACCAGGGTGTCATCGATTGCTACAGGGATGGAGAGATGTGTCCCTCGCTGTGAGGCGAGTCAAGACGAGGTAAAGCTGCGTGCCGCAGGCCCTTTCTGTGCCTGATGACTCGCAGCTGATGTCTTATCTTGGCCAGTCAACACTGAGGATTGAGTGTGTGCACAGTGAAAAAAAGAGAGGTGGGGAGAGGGAGGGGTGACAAAAGAAAAAAAGAAAATCAGTTATCTGGCTTGTGATACAACATATGCTACAGATTTGTTGCAGAGCTTCAAGATTTTGCTTTGGTATCTAAACTTTAAAGTTTAAGTTGAGAAACAGAGAGTGGCACAAAATGTAGGAGAGCACTTAAATGTTTTTAATTAGTCAACATTTGTATTTGGATCAAATGTAAGATACGAACATATGCTCATCACACCAACTAGTCACAGCTTAGGTTGTTGTTCTTTGCAAATGAATATGGATCGTAGGTAATACTTTGTGTAGCAGCTGGTAAGGCTGATTTTATACATTCACTTTTTCTACTCATTAACTTGTTGCTAATTTATCATCTGACAGTCATGGATAAAATAACGTTTTTTTAAATGGTTAGGCTACTTATAAGTGCTATTTTGTAAAAAAAAAAACGAAAAAAAAAAACACCAATAGACCAGTGAACTGACTTGAAGTCCAGTGCTTGCTGACGTGTGGTACGGAGAGGGAAAGTTATGTCGCATATTCTCTTACTGTAATGACTGCTAAGCTCTTTTACACACAGCCAAGTTGGTTTTTACCCGTGGTGACAAACAGCGGTTACACTAGCACTGGAGGAATGAAATAGACACAGCCATTTTTTTTGTTGCACCACTCTAGGTTCAAAATAATACAAATAAATATAATACACATCAGATTATATTGTAGATCATATGAGATCAGATATGTGAAAGTCATAACGCAATTACATGATGCCTGAATTGCATAACCAGGTTAACTGGATGTCAGAGCAGAGTCAACCAAATCATTTTTCACATTCACACACTAATTTTCACTCAAATAAGGAGGAAAATGCTGGCAGTCTAGATCCTGGCTGTCAATAACAAGAGCAGCACGCTACCAGGTAGAAGTGGACAAAACACGGTAAAGTTTAGTAATGACAGAATTAGATTTTAATCAGATTTATTTTAGTCGATAAAATATACACAGAACCTTAGGATCTGTTTGGGACATCTTCAATCATTACTATTCACTGCTCCAACTTCATGTAAAAACACAAGCAGGATTTTATCCAACACAGACAAGAGGAAAGAGAAAAAGACCTTCACACTATATCCTGGTAAGTCAGAATCAATAAGCTGTATTTGGTTGTTTTTGGCCAGGAGACACATTTTGTCATTACTTATATTGAACCCTATGAGAGCACTAACTTGTGTAGGATTATTTGGGTCTTCAAGTGAGTTGGCTTAGGTCTTCAGCACATCATGATTTAAAACTCCATCCTTAGCACTGCTATATTTACACTTGGTAAAGTGTACCCACAAAATGTGTCCATGTTTGGAGGTCCACAGATGCCTAGTTTCCATTGAAGTGCATATCGAGAGACTATAATATTTATACTATATACCAAAATGGTGTACATTTATCAAAACATACTTACACTTACATAAAAGTGAAACCTGATTTCCACTTCTGAAAAACATAAAAGTACTTAATGACAGTAACTGTAATTTGTTATTTCCCATTTTGGATAAAAGCAGTTGAGAGAAGTATTCAATTCAATTCAATTTTATTTATATAGCGCCATATCATAACAAAGTTATCTCAGGGCACTCAATCACATGGAGCCGGTCGAGACCAACTTCCACACACACAAAAACCCAACGTTCCCACCA